>JAHZMY010002650.1:0-10903 GCA_027743915.1 Seira sanloemensis | reverse complement strand
TGTGGCGGTTCTTTGATAATTAATTGGGCTTTTGTATTTATTCCACAATTTGATTTTGGTGGAGAGGGCGGGATTGAGGGACGTTGTGAATTACAGCTTAGGGATGAAACAAACGGTTTTCAAGGTTGGAATGGATGTCGGGATTTATGGTGTACATGTTCTTGCGGACATGATAACTTTAATGGATAACTTAAAATGGCCTCAAAATGCTTGATAATATGATTTCTCTATATTTCATAATACGGTTTTTGCTTCCGCTTATATTCATAAATAAGCTCGCCTTATTCGTGTATGAGAAATAGTTTTGCCCTTATGGATACAAATTACTGTTTGGCAAAAATCTATGTAGTTTCCGGTGTCAGATGGGAAATGCTAAACTTGCAAATAGCGCGTTAAATACGTAGACAAAGAGAAATCGGATATTGAACAACATATTGTCAACATGTTTTCATAAAATTACAGGTATGGAAGCCAATAACCTTAAGAGAAGATGGAATTACTAAGGAATTTGAAGGAATTTTGTATAATTTTAAATAATTACATACGACAACCATGGACGATGTGGCAGGAGCAACCCAGATATTTGTCCAAAGGTCAATTATTTATGAATTTAGCATGCACGTGGTATTTACTTAAATTCCCTAAACAAAAACGTTTAATCGATTTGAGCTCAACGTACTCGACTTTAATTTGATCTTGTTATCATGTGGAATTTGTTAGATATTTTTAGAATTTCATGTGGTAGAACGGGTTCTTTTTGCTGCCGGAAAACATTCTAAATGTATTTATGTTATATAATTCATTTAACGACTTGAATTAATAAATTTGTTCGAAATTTGGGCAAATGCGTCGCAAAAATTTCGAAATACATGTAGCCTATACGATATGTTGACTTATACTAAACTTGTTTCATTTGACCTTCTCCTCAGGTTGTGAGCACATTTTATTCGGGGTTTTTATGTGAACATTTACACCTACGGAATTTGCTCTCCTCTGTCGAATAACACTTCAATTGAATGCGGGGCTCCAAAGGCATCAAAGTAAGAGAAGTCAGCAACACAAAAAAAATATTTCACTGCAGCAAAAAGTTTTTTTTACTGTATTACCACTTACAATCCAGGTCACTCTTTTAATAGAGTGGCATTTTATTTTTTGTCCTGATCTCAGTCAATTCGAATTCTACGCATTTTTCTACATGGGAAATGCTGCTAACAGAAAAAAATTCGCAGTCCAAGCAAATATCAGCAACATGCACAGTTTGGTACCGAGGGTCGTTTTCGATATCTATATTTATATTATATTTTGCCTCGAATTTTTTCGATATCGATATCTATATTCTACATTATTTTAGGAATCCTTCTATATCAACATCGATATCTATATTTTTATATAAAAATCGAGTTCGAAAGTTTTCTATATTGATTTTTTTATATATTCTGAAAAACTTTAATATTTTGACAAAAAACCGTAACAAAAGTATTGAGAAGATGAAAATTCAAGAAAATTACAAAAATATTTCACACAAAAATACCAAAATTTAGATGTTTAGCAATTTTATACGCTGAAAAAAGTCGATAATCTAAAAAAAGTTCAGCTTTATAAATGTTTAATGCATTATTAATTTTTTTCTATATCGATATCTATATTAGATATTTCAATAATTTTTTTCGATATCTATATGTATATTCGATATTTCGATATATATATAGATATTTATCGAAATATGGTGCCAACTATATATCGAAAAAAATATCGATACCAAACTGTGGCAACATGTGTATATGGCGATATATGCATATTATAAATGAAAGTGCATTTCGCTTCCTTCGGCTCTGCTGCATGAAAAATGATTTTGTTGCTGTCAAATTTTTTTCGCGGTTATTTTGAATTTAAAATTTTTGCTCCTTTAACACTACCTAATAATCAAATAGGTACATGTTAAAGCACAATGTTGAGCAAACGCATATTTGTACTATACATAAGTCGCCATATACACATGTTGCTAATATTTGCATGGAGTGCGACTTGTTTTTGTTAGCAGCCATTTCCTATGTAGAAAAATGCGTAGAATTCGAATTGACTGAGACCAGGACAAAAAATAAAGTGCCACTTTATTAAAAGAGTGACCTCCATTGTTTGACTACGACTGTAACTGCAGGTATCACAGGTAAATGAGAAATGAATACTATGACGAGGTCTGCCTGCCTTATATAACAGCGCCTTAGCTTTGTAAGGATACTCGAGATCATTATCATTATACTAAGGCAATGATACCAACACAAATGTGCAATAGGGCGCAGTAGATAAATCCGTTGATCTTTTCGATCTAATATGCAGAAATACATCCGGTTTGTGGAATGCAAAAATATTTTCTAAATTCCAAATTGTACGCCGATTTTAAGTCAGGCAGAGATTACACCAATGACAAATATGTCGCTCGGTATGACATTTTTGCGGATTGGACTTCGGACGGTCTAGTAACGGACTCTGCCACAAGATTTTCATACTACGCCTGAAAATGCTAATATGCAATATGATTTATCATGATTTTCAGTTCAAATTCGTCCGGCTGTAAGCAACTCAATCATAACCTTAACGTTGTGAGTTACAGCTCTGAGCCTGAGAAAGCTTTTATTATTGAAACTTCTCCAATTTCATATTCATATTTTTTTACAAAGTACAACCTACATCATACCCCTGATAAGAAAAAAGTTGAGATATGTTGTAGAGAATGATTCGACTAATATATATTAAGCACGGTAGTCCTTGGACAAAAATTTAGGAGGTAATTTTTCTTGCATTGCGACAAATGTTCATAGTTATAAATACTTGCTTTTAATTACTGAAAAAATTGTGAGTAGTGCTTTTGCAGTGTATTCTATATTATCAAAATTAAAATCTTCAGACAACTATTCATGCTTCAATGTATTAGAAAGCCGGCTGGCGTTCTAAATACATAAAACTCGGTAAGAACAGATAATCGATAACTTATTGGAGCGAGACACAGTATCTCTCAGCCGATTATAATACCAAGCACTCAAAAATCGACTCGTCTTAACACTTACTTTTATATCAAAAATAAAAATTCATTCCAATAGTCAACCACGGCTTTCTGACATAAGTTCCAACCGCATCTATAAGTAAAATCTGACAAAAATTGTTTTCGATTTGAAAACCATCGACTTGGGAACATTCGTTGTCCTGCCATTCAAATTCTGTTGAAACTACTTCAGCACTATATTCAAAAGCAAGATGCGGCAATTACTTCAAATATCTCTGCTTTTACTCGCCTATACTCACGTTAGCAAAACAAGGAATTTAGAAACTTTCCCAGCAACTTTTGCCCCTCTCACAAAGCTTTTGTTAACAGTTCCTACAAATCTCACCTTTCAAATTGTACAATTACTTGACACCCCCGCCCAGTTTGAAACTCAGAGTTTGTACCATATTCATGAACTGACTCATAACAAGAGCGCAGGTACTTCAGTCTCAGTCTTTGTCACCCTTTCCACATCCAACTTGACTCACACCAGCCCGGCCATGTTTGACTTCAACATCTCATCAAATTACAAATTCGGCACAACCGATAGTCTCCTTCTCCTAGAAAACTTTAGCAAAGCTAGGTTGTACCTATTCTTCAACAGTGGAAGCTACCGGGCTCAGAGCACGTTTCCTTCGATTGTTCTTATCTCCTTGTCCGAAAACGCTGAGACGGTCGAAGAAATATACGTTTCAAACTGGTGGTCCGCGTCCATTTTCGGATTCTTTGACGCCCATCAAAACACCTACATCGGATGCATAACGTGCGGCGGGAACGACGTGCAGCACAAATCCCCCTTCAATCTATATCTGATTGAAACAAACGAGCTTAATTTTACTGGCCTCATGGTGTTCTGGCGCCAACTGCACTTAGATTTCCACCGAGTAGCCCCAGTGAGAACCTGGAAACGCACAGATCCTTGCCCTGGAGAGTTGCCAATGTGCGTGAAGCAACTCTACTTAGCTTCAAGAAACTGTACTGCTGATGGAGGCAAACGTTCCTGTTTCGAATTCATCCGCACAATTAGTATGACGCAATCGGTTTTCTCCTCTGGGTACAGTTGCAGTCCATACGGGGTCAAAATGTTCGACTACAGATTCATCTTCTTCGTTGAACACCGAGTTTACTCAAATACGGATCTGACCTCTTTACTAAAGCCCCTGGAGAGTGGGGTTTGGATGCTGCTGCTAGTGTCGTTTCTTCAGCTAATCTTGGTCCTTCGAGTCGGATATTGGGTGCAGTTGGAGACTGCCATCTTCCAACTATTTTCGGATTGGGTTGAGCAGGATGTTAGTTTGGCGGTGGGTAACTTGAGACTAGTGATTGCTTGGACATTGGCGACGTTCATCCTCCGAAACTTTTATGTCTCTTCGATGTACTCCTTTATTGCCAGCGTCGACCAAAATGTTGACCTGCCCATGACGTTAGCCGACCTCGTGCATGGCAGCAATATGACTATGGTCGTGGCCTACATTTCCAGCACGTTTTTATTTCCTCTCTTCAGGTTTAATTCGAAAATGTTGAGTGGTACTTCCCGCAAGCTGATGGAAACCATTATGGAGAAGTTGCATTTGATGTTCGTGGCTGGAGCCAGGTTCACGTGGGAGTTGTCCAAAGGCATCCCAATTAATATGGCATTCCAGCATAACGGCACGCGAAGAATAAGGGGAATAATTTTCCACGATTTCGCATATCTATATAAGCACGAAGAGGCTACGGATGGGCTTAAGAGTCTCGTGGCGATTTTTGGAAACCGGAGGCCCGTGCAGAGAGAGATGTTTTCGGTCTTACCGGGATTCGATTGGTGGAAGGGCGGTTCGCAAAATAACTTTGTTTACGAAGATTTTAGCAAGTTTCTGAAACCCTTGGTTGAGAGTGGAATTTATGGGCGTATTTCCAAACTGGGGGATGCGATGCTCAAAACTAAAATGTTGAGAGGTGTGGATGGTACTTACTTTAAGACGGGATGGAACTTTGTGTATTTGGGATTTGACGATAATCTTAAGGCTGTCGGTAGGGAGTTGCAGGAGTTCAGGAGACCTGGAGCTGGATCGATAAGTGTTGTGTGGGAGTTATTTGGAATGATGTTGATTGGTTCTGCTGTAGTATTTTGCGTGGAAAGTTTGGTAGTGCGTGGCCGAAGACATTTGAAAAGAGAGTAGTGTAAGAGTGTACATCCTGGCCATCTAAACCTTAAAAAGCAAACTAGAGGTTCATAAAAATATTGCAATTTAGAAAGAAAGAAGAAACAAATTTATTTTTGATGAAATTCTAATTCCATAGTTTTCATAGGGGAAAGTAGAATCAGTGTTCTCCAATTAGCACGTTACTAATTAATTAGTACTTGAAAATTGTTGTTCAACTTATTTAGAGCAACAGATTTAATAAGTTTACATATTTCTAATTAAATTTAATTACAGCTGTAAGTGTTTGAACTTGGCTAACTAAATTTTATTAGTAATTACTAATTAGTTAGATACATAATTAAAGGTTTCAAAAACTTCTTGCTTAAAAGGGTACTATAAGTCTAGGTAAATTTTTGAGTCGTTTGGAAAAATCGATTGTGGTTTTACGATTTTGGTTACTATTTGCATACATGCTTATGACAACCTGGAAATGCTTTTACCAAACCATACTAATTAATTTAATGAGATTTAATTCAATTTTATGCCAAGGTTTGTGTAAATCATGCCAAATTACAATATGTGTGCGCTTAAACCTACGATTTTTAGTTGAGAATATTTATGTAATTAACAATGATTCCTATAGTAAAATTCTTCATAATTAATTCGAAATTATCCAAATTCATGCCAAGGGAGAAAATATCCTGGGATATCAAAAAGCTCAAGGTCAAATTCATTTCAAAGGTGGAGAGATTTTTTAAATTGAAAATTTGATTTTGGTAATTAAAATGTTAAATAGAAATATTTTATAAGATGTTAGATAATAAGTCATAAAATTTTAATTAGTGATTGAAAGTAACTGCAAATTATTGGTAATTATTATTTACTTGGCGAACGTTAATTAAATTTAATTAGTTCATTTAAGTAACAAAATTTTGCTCACTAAATTCATTTTCATTAATTCACAAATTAATCCTCAGAACCCTGAGTAGAATGCTGAAGTTAGCGAATCCCATGCATTTAAAAAAATAATCGTCCCAAATCTTAGTTTCAATTGGTTAACTAAAATTTAATAAATCATACTTTTATTTATTTATTAGCAGTCAAAAAACACTGATACCAGAAGACATTTTTGTTTTCAATGAACAATTTATCATAATAAATCAACGACCTACATAACTCTCGTCTATTGCCCGCATGACTGATCACTCCAAGGACACACGACAAAATGCTGGTCCAAGTCCGACTGATCGCACCTTGCTGACACAACCTTCCTTGGGTTATTCTCCGCCATCTTCACACAATTTCCGGTGCTCACCTGCTGCAAAAGAATGCGCGACTCCACTCCAAGCATCTTAATTAGTCGGAACGATATACCAGCCTGATCCGAGCCGTTACAGTCCGCCGCTTGCAGCGTTCCCCCTGTGCCTGTTCCGGTTGAAAAGCACACGGTTGAGGGAATGTCTCCATACATCGCTGCAAAACGGTATGACTCCGGCGCAGAGCCTCCCAACCCAATGAATCTCTGATTGTCAAAGTTTCTTCTGTATTTTGGAATAAATATGTTTTTTCTTTACATTCGACATTTTTATTGCGCTTTATGAGAAATTTAAAGATTTTACCCGTCATATTTGCACGGGTAGAGAATAAGATTTGCCCCGAAGTCCCAGCTATCCCCAGTTATGTCAAGGCAGAGTCCGCCACTGATCGGATGTCGGAAGGAGATGTTGGCTGTTGGACCGTCCGAAATTAAAAGTTTTTGTTTGTCATCCGAAGTGTCTGCGAAAACAAGTGTGGCTAGCAGACCGTAAAGTAGTAGTTTGGAAAACCGGAATTGTATGTTCATTTTGGCTCGATTTAGAACAGTATCCGAGTGACAACGATGGGAGTAAGTAGAATTAAATGATTTGAAGCTGTTGTTTTTCAAGGAATGGTTTTAAAAGCCTGCTTGCAAACTTATATAACTTCCAGGATTTTGGAATAATTTTCAACTTTTCTTTCTTTCTTTTTTACAGAATGGTCAGGGACAAACTCAAACGACATTGTTCTTCGCTTCACATGTTCTGCCTTGTATTTATTGAGGTTTGTGACGGGGTTACATTCCAAAAGGTACAGCATTTGAAGCAGTCTTGCAGGCTGAATAACTATTTGAATATACCTAGTCATGTAAATAATATTGGCCAGACTTCTCATGTCAAAGAAGTTCTTCATTCATAGTCGCAAACAAGGTATGAATTATGGCAGAAGACTATTTAAATATTTTAGCAAGAGACAGAAGCAAAGGCGTGTAAACAATGTTGTTCTCCGAATGCCCAACATAAAACAGTCTGACGTCATTTATTTTGACAGCTGGTTGTTAAGTTTTGTACAGTGGCCTGTTTACATTGTAGAAAAATGGTTCTAATTAAAATTCAGTATCATACGATTTCCCATAGTCCAATTCTATACCGCTGATCCAGCGTGTAACTCTTTTCAGCAAATTTTACCGAAACTGCATTCGCAAATGCCTCAAGTTTAAAACTGTTTTCATTTTCACAACAAATTATTTTAAAATTGCAAAAAATGAGTGACTCTTTTATGACGGTCATTACCTTTGATCGCTCTCTGCTAACTGTAATAAGTGCGTTTCAACTTTACATCAACAACCTACTCCAGCAAATTATGTGATTTCGTAATGATATTTCGTATATTTCGTATATGATATTCGTTGACAGGTTTTCTACTCCCAGACACAAAATGGTAAATCATATCATGAACAAAACATGGGCAAATAAATTGATTAGTTGATGATGCGACGGATTGATTGGCATGCGCTGACGGATGACATGTTACCCATTTGACTGCATAAACTTTCAGAAGCCACAGACAATTTGCACGATACTCCTGCAAAAAACATACTTTCAGGTTTTGGCCATTGGACACTTGAGTTCATCAGTCATCATGAGACCTGTCAATTGTTTATCATCCAATCATTATCTCCCAGATAAAGGGATTTGCCCTCTGAAAAAATCTATTGACTTTCAATCGATTACCAAATGAATTAAAAAAGATGGCAAAGCGCGCGTAATCAGTGAGAGTCGCTGCTGTCATCTGCACTAATTTATTTGACTTTGCACATTAGACTCATTCGCGCATGCAACAATCATGAGAATTAGTTGGAGATTAAGATAAGACCTGCGGCGAGGTCGTGTTCATGTCCTCCACAAAGTTCCAAGTTCAGCTTTATATTAATGATGATAATTTAGCGCACCCAATCAATGAGTTGTCCATATTCATTGTGCGATAAGATAAGCAATCTTCACGGTTTATGGTTCAATGTGGAATCATGTATAAAATTTGGCTACGTGATTTTGCCTCCACCTTATTTCTTAGGGACATTCGGACTTGTTCAGGTTATTTCTGGAGTGTCATCATCAAAAAAAATCAATCAAAATGATGCTTAAGGCGGTTTGTGTTTTGCTCCTTGCGCAGCTTTCCTCCCTGCATGGATTCAAGCTGGAGTTGTTCGACGAGCCGGATTTTGAAGGTGAAGCAAAGTTTTACTAAGTATTGCAAAAGAGAAAAAAATTTGGTCCCTGTAAAAAGTTTCCAGGCTCCAATATAACATAAAATTTGATATATAACAAAACATGCAAATGCTAAATTTGATATATAACAAAACATGCAAATGCTAAAACATCATCGATTATTTGAATGCTCGAAGGTTTCTTCTGGGAATCGTCTTCCGTCGCCCCATGCACGAACGTTCCTGATGTTGGTCTCAAACTGGCCACATCCCTGAAGAATGACGCCTGCATTATCATGTACAGGGATGAAGACTGTAAATCATACAGCATCAAAGTTCCAGCGGGCGAGCATCCCGACCTCTCCCAATTTAAGCATGCGAACATGAACTTCGACAACGAGTTGAGCAGTTTCCACCTCTGTAATCAAACTGTCGGAGGAAACAACATTAACGTGCAGCTGAATGGGTTTCATAACGGTGCACGAAGTAAGTTGCTTTGTGTGCATGAATATGAAAATTCATTTTTTGTAAAACTCTTCTACTATGTAGCTAGTATAGTGTTGGGTATTTTCCCCAAAAAAAGCTTTTTCCCACTGTCCAGTGTCCGAAACAAATTTTATCTATAAATGTCCAAAACGCCAAAAACTCTTTTCCAATCCAATACAGTGCGTTATTTTTGTCTCACAATCACCCAACTTTTGCGTTTTCCTACCCTAATAAACTTTTACATTACATTATCCTGAATAAGATAATAGTTGAAATGATGAGATCAGATGCAATTAATTAATAATTTTTTAACCACGTTCATATGATTCCAACTACTTTAAAATTCAATGTGTTATTTGTCTCAAAATACCCCACCAGTTGAGTTTTCCCCATGGTCTATATAAAAACCGGGGTTTGGATAGTTTTTGAAGCAACTCTTTTATTTTTACAAAATGGTATTTACCTTAGAGGCTTCGGTATTTCGCCCGTTTTTAGTCTTTCCCAAACCTAACACTTACACCTGTTATTTTATATTTCAGAAACACTTGTCGAATATTCTGATGTCTGCGGCTGTATCAACCCACCCCGTTTCACTCATGGCAACATCGATTCCCTCAACAACAACGGCAACTGTGTGAAACTTTTCAATGAAAGGGATTGCACCGGCAATAGCATTGAGATTGCTGGTGGAATGAGCCCAGAGTCGATGGACCTTTCCCTCGTCAACTTTGATGGTAGCGCCAAGTCCCTAAGCATGTGTGGCGCTTCTGCCCCGTGCATCAAATTGTATGCAACGGTTGTCAAATTTGTTCTGCACGCCAATACCACGAAGGTTGCGAGGTTCGCAATCCCCGACGAAGTTGACATGGCGGCGACCTCGACATTTAGAAATAATGGGACCGCTACCGTATCCCAGGTATTTAAAAAATTAGCTTGTACATGATGTTATTGACGTTCGAAACAAAAGGTTACGAGTTTCTCCAAGACTTTGTTTCTTTGAAACTCGGTAAGCATCATGCATTTCCTACGGGATACCTGCATCCTGTTTATCTAAATTCAGAATTCTGATTGCCGTTTTCGCCGATTTCTTTCGGGTGATCCATAAAGAATGTCACACTCGGGGAGGGAGGTCCTTGACTGATATCCTGTAATGATTTCGATGCCCCATCCTACCCATGTTATAAGAGTGCGACAGGGGAGAGGCGGGGGTCCAAAAACAAGTTTTAGCGTGACGGCCTTTATGGATGATCTCTTTGATATATTGATTTAATCTTATTACACCGCAAAATAACTCACTATTTTTGTCAAATGCCACAAGCCAGGAAAATACGAAAAAGATCAGTTGTCAGTCTCATGAATGATTTTAGTATATGTACATCCGATTGCTCAGTTATCGGTACTTGACGAGCGATTGATATTGGCGAAGTCGCATGAGGTTATTATCAGTCATTAGCAACCATACTTTAAGTTAGTAAGCAGCAAAGTGACAGGATTACGTAATGTATTAAATGTATCACAAGATGATGGACATTTGACTGATGCGAACCTGAGTCTCGATAGAAATCAGTAAATATATCTCTCTAATATTACCATTATCTAAAGCATCCGCACATCTGCTTGAGCTCAACGCTTATTCTGCGCGGCAGGAAACAATTACGATAAACACTATGAATTAACTGAACTTTAAGTATCATTAAACTTATCAATTCCAGGAATACGTAGCCCAGAAAACCCTGAAGGAATTCTACG
>JAHZMY010002648.1:0-17420 GCA_027743915.1 Seira sanloemensis | reverse complement strand
CCTAGCGTCCTTTATCAGTGAATGAGGTTAACGACCTCGGAAAGCAGAAAGTCTTTATTTTATGTTTCACGAAGACGACGAAGACTTTTGACGTGTAGCTGTATTCAGATTTAAATAGATTGGGGAACATCGGCTTGGCTGTGCTTTTCAAAACTGCCGCCATCAAACATTATCGTTAGTTCCGCGAGCGAGGAAAACAAGGAATAATTGATGAACACTTTGTATTAAGGACATTTTGAAAAGTACCGCCATTTTCAAAATTTTCTTTTTTTAGCCTTCCTACGCTAGAGAAACCCCACAAATAATTGACGAATCCTTTTTAAAATACAATTCAAATCTATTACCATTCTATCCTCTAATCCTCTAAACCTAACTGCGACCCGGGAAAAAACAAAGAAATTTAAACTGAATTTTCAAACATTGTATTCTGAAGCTGCATTTCATAACTACCGCCATTTTCTAATTTTCACTGTTCACAAGATACAAGAAAAATCACAAATAGCTGATCAATACGTTTCCAAAATTCCAACCTGGATTTCAAAACTACCGCCAACTCCTCAAGCTTTATTCTTTCAACTTTACTGCGACCCGTGAAAACAAAACGAAATCCCGTATAACCTTATCTCAACCGGATTACAAGATTGTAACCATTTTCTAATTTCCTTATTTATATTTGGACAAGAAAAACAAAGAAATAAAGTCATGCAGCACTTTTAAAAACATTTTTTCTTCTGAATTTGCAGTAAGGATGAGGATGGCGCGCGTAAAAATTCGAACTTTGAACAACAAGACGTAATACGTAATATTCAAAACCAATCGTTCTTCGTCTACCATCTACTGCTGCTGCTGCACCCTTCCTAATTTCAATCCAATAAATATTCTACAAAGCTAATCCCATTTATTATTAAAATATTAAAACTCTCTGCCCTTCCCTTTCTCTCAAGACAAAAGAAAATCTCAGTATTTTCCCCCCAGAAAAAAACATCTTCCCATCCGGCACAGCTGGCGTTGAGCAGTTCTAATCTCAATCTCAACACTCAAAATCCCTCTGAGAAAATATTACGTGGACATCTGAAATCTTATGTCTGAAGTTCATGAATTTTTATTCCATTCCGAAATAAACGAGGACATTTTCCCCCTTGAACTGAGCTTCAGGTCCTCATGATAATTTCGTACCATCTCCAATCTCCAGCCTTCAACTACTGCCATGCCATCAGAGGAAAATCTTTTCTTTTTTTTTGGGAGAGGACATCCCCTGAATAAAAAATGTGGAACAATGGGTTGAGTGACTCCATTACACTTCCCTCCTCAAAATACCCCCTCCAAAATTCCAAAACCATAATGGATAATGTCCCAAGCATAATAAGTATGTACTACGTGTGTATGCATATACATACACATTTTCCTGCCGGTATTTTTCCCAGAAATAATTCAGGACCCGATCTCTCTTTTTCTCTCTGTCTCTAGGATCAATTTCAATATTGGCCCGAGAAAAAAAAATTAGGCACTCTTTAACTAATATTGTGTCGTGATGACACCACCATCAACCATCAGACATCGCCATCGCCACCAGCTAAACGGAAGACAGAGAGAGAGGTGGAGAGAGAGCTTGTAGTGCCCAGAATTCCAAAAAAGGAAAATTCCGATACTCTCCTTTTTTCAGAGATTTTTTCCACTTATTTTGCTCTTGGTGAAAAAAAATCCACTTCTTTAATTGAGTTTATTTGGGGCTCTTGCTTTCTCCTTTCCCCATACTTTGATGCATGTCACGATGCTTTCTCTTCCGTCGTCTTCCCGTTCCGGCGGAGAAAGTAAGCCTCGGAGGAGCAAAAATTTCAAAAAAACTGATAACGGTGAAAAAAAGTGCCACGACACTGGCACCGGCGCTGGTGCCACTTGACTTGAGCCTCACGTCATCCTCATCTTGACGGTCTTGAGTCATAGTAAAATCAAATAACCCGGAGAAAAAAACCAAACTTTCTTTTAAATACCTATACTCTAGTGAAAAAATAAAACTGAATATTTTACTGGAAAAAGGGATTGTTCCATGAAGGCATGAAGGAAATTCATGGAACAAACATCAAAGTGTAACCAATCCTATTAAACTTGATTAATAATTCAAGGTTGAGACCTCAGAAGACGATGAAGAGGGAAAATACTATAAAAGTTTCCGCTGTTTTGAGTTTTAAGCTGTTTAACTGTAACCTGTGATCTTGGCATTCAGAAGAGGAGCAGATGCCATTGTAATTGATGAGCCGTTAGTTTTCCGATGTTGGAAAGGTAATGCATCAAAGATCCGAGTGGAAAAGTAGCATAACTATTTTTTTAGTGCTGGCGTCGGGGAAAAACTGAAATTGGGAAGTGCCGGTAAAATCCAAGGTAGATACGATTTTGGACGTTTGAAACCGAGTTGCTTGAAAAACTGTCCAAAACTAAAATGCCCTACATATGAAAAATGCAAAAAACATGGGGAAAAACTCAATGGTTGGGGCATTCTGAGACAAGTTATGTAATGCATTTAGAAGTCGTTTTGGACAGTTGTTGGAAATTTCTTGGGGAAAGCGTTTTCCCACCATGCTTGGAAAAGCCCTAACCCTATATTTTTTGTTTTTGACTGAATTGAATGCCACTGTCGTAAATATTGCAAACAGTTTGAACAATTTGAACTAAGTAAATATTTAATGGAGCCTCCAAACTCCTAAACTTGAGTATATTTTTCTCCTTTTTCTTAGCTAATCACTCATCCCGTTAAAGAGTCTTTCAGTGTTGGCACCGCTCAGCGTAAAAACTGTAAGGAGGACCGAGACGGATTAGACAAAATGGAGTGCTTTCTCCTGAAGAGAAAAAATGAAAAGTTTTAAGGGAAATGTTTCTTCATGGAGGAATGGAGGAGAGGCTGTGACTGAAAAGGGAAACAACTGTAGCAGAAAAAAGTTTCACTGATAAGGTTGGAAAATAAGGTTGCAACAGAGAGAAAGAGAGATGGAAAGCGGACGAGAAAAATTTTCAGTGAAGACAAAAAAGTACGCATGGAAAAATGGGGTTCCATGAAAACACCCTTTACGAAAAATTACCATCCACCAGCAGTAAATTCTCTAAGAATACGGGTCGTGCTAAAAAATTGCACGTGCAAAAACTGTCGACTAAAATACGCTGTATGTGCAAATTTGTAAGTAAAAATTTTGGGGTAACCTGAAATTGATTTATATATGTATAAAATGGTTTTCGTATGGGAAAACGTCTTGCCTTGAACATTGTCTTTCCTAAAAACTGAATAGTTTAAGAGGCAACTCCAAGTTATTCCTTGAAATTAGCAATGTGCTCTTTAATTAAAAATTTGTTTTTTAAAAAACCCTTTGAACCCCCTCATCTTAATTTGAACAATTAATCAACTTGTTTCCGAAACTGCATTTTTCCCTTTCACATTTAGTTCCGAATTAATAAATAAAAAATTTAGCCGCAATTTTTAATAAGCTTTCCACTCATTAACACATCCCCTACTTTTTTTTTGAATTGCGCGCTCAAACTTGTCTACTTTTATTCATGGACAGATTCCTTCGCGGGAGTTTTCCTCGTCCCCTTAAACTACATTTTTACACACAAAAGATCATTTCTTCACATGGACTGAAAATAATGAAGCCGTTAAATCCAAGGGTAGTCATGCTTTAAAGCGTCTCTTTCCTCAGCCAACAGGAAAAAGGAATACATATTTTTCTCCCCTTTAAAAAAATAAAACTCTTCGTTTTTTCTCCTCGCTCCTTATTTTTACACAATATTTTACTTCCAGCCCTTTGACCACGTTTTTCGTATCGGCGTGCAGATGATACAAAAAAGGGAAATACATACTTCGAGAGTAAAAAAATTTTTCCTTCGCTTCTTCTTCTTCTTCTTCCTCTCTCATATTTTTCTTTTCCTTCGTGTTACCAAGATCCGAGAAATGAGGAGAAGAAGATGATGATGCCAATGCCATACTTTTTCTATATGCTTATTTCTCCGTGTGAACAACTGATTTATAACTTTTTATTTCTTCCAAAAAAAATTCCAGCATGGCCCTACCCTACATTTCCCCGGATTCTTTTGACTTGTTATGAATGGTGAAAGAAAAAGTTAATATTCAGTTTATTCAGGGATATTTATTCTTTTAAAAAAAGTTGAAGGACTTTTGAGTGGAAGGATGGGAAGAAAGAGAGAGAGAGAAAGTTCTTATTTTTTCCCAAGAAATATAATGACGTGTCTTTCGACTTTTTTGGAGGTGAGGTGGGGGAGAGAATATATTTTTTCTTTTGGGGAATTTAAGGTTTTTTCTAAGGGAAAAACTTTGTATTTAAAGTGTGACTTGAATACCTATTATTTAGTTGTGTCATTTTCCTCGTTTTCCCCGCGATATTATTTGATGAGCTTGAGATGCTGCAAATTTTTGGTGGACGCTAAAATGTAAAAGGGGAGGGAGTTGAGTGCATTTTTTTAAAGAAAAAACTTTCTTTTTTGGAAGGGAAAGGCGTGAGCCGCGTCGCTGATTTTTTGGAGGAGGAGAAGACAAAACGAGATGCAAATTCAATCAGATATTTTTTGTGTGGGAAACTTTCCCGTCCGGTTTTAAACGGACGATTGTTGGACGAAATGTACATACATATCTTTTAAACTTACAATACTTCCGTTTTGCATAAATTGGATTCGATATTCGAGTATGAGGATGAGGATGAATTGTTTAAATGGACGTTTAATTTTATTTTCTTTGAGATTATTCTTTGGACTGTGACTGTAGAGAAAATTTGTTTTTAGCTGTTTGTCGGCCGATTTTAGCTAATTAGTTGAATTATTGGATTATTTGCGGGGGTTGTCTTAAAATGTGTTATGCAAGAAATGGACAACAAATGCTTCAAATGTAAATATTGCTAAAATTGAAGCAATTTGCAGATTTTTTGCATGATGCTAAATTCCAAAGTTATCCAAAGTAGAGCCCGTTTTCTTAAATAACGGAATAAACGTAAGTAATTTCTAAGAGAATTTGGCAATATCAACATAAAGTCAAGAACTACCGTTCCGAAACCACCAAATTTAGATGAATTCCCAATTTTCCTTAAGATTGGGACCATTGGATTTAAGCTGAACAATTTATAAAACACAATTATCCCCGACAAATTCAAATTACTCTTTAACTACAAAAATCCCACTTTTTGCTCAAACATTTGAGATCATTTCAATTATAAAACAATTTATACATTAATTTGTCATCGTCTAATTCCAAACCCTTTCTCCATCCATCCATTCAAAGTCTCTTTCAAAATAAAGTCGTCAATTACCCGGCAATTCATTGAAATCCGTCCTCACCTGATTCCCCTCATGCCCCTAAATAGCACTTTCTCTCCATTTTTAATAGCCCCTCATTTGTTCCATTCCATATCTCTCAAATGATTTCATTACATGCAAAAAAACAAACTCCAATAAACAGCACCATACATACACCACACACCAAAACAACTTTCGCTTAGTCCACACAAAAACATTATAAAAGCAGCATTTCCATCGACTTTTTCCATTTCCATTTTCCCATTCCGAAACTCAAATACATAAATAAATTCGCCTCTTTAAAAAACACGGGAGGAAACAAACGTTCGCTGTCAACTTTGGCAATTCATTGAAATCCGTCCTCACCTGATTCCCCTCATGCCCCTAAATAGCACTTTCTCCCCATTTTTAATAGCCCCTCATTTGTTCCATTCCATATCTCTCAAATGATTTCATTACATGCAAAAAAACAAACTCCAATAAACTTGCACCATACACCATCCACCAAAACAACTTTCGTTTAGTACATAAAAGCAGCATTTCCATCGACTTTTTTTATTTCCATTCTCCCATTCCGAAACTCAAATACATAAATAAATTCGCCTCTTTAAAAAACACGGGAGGAAACAAACGTTCGCTGTCAACTTTTTGACAGATTGCGTGCAGCCATGCAGGCACACACACACACATATTTATACATTTGTACATACAGAAAAGTTTTTTTTCTGCTTTTTTTGGTGTTCCTCCCAACCAGAAAACAAGTCCATTATGAATGTTCTTGTCCAGGCTGAGGAATGAAGGGAAAAAATCTAGCAGTTTCTGCATGTGTGTGCACGGAATACAACAACATCCTTATTTTCTCTGTCCAAAAGTGGCCATTACCACCAACCGTGAAAGGAACAGAGACACAAAGGGAGAACGTGTTTTGAGAGTATAGAGTACTTGCATAGAGAAATGTTTTCAGGGGAAGCCAAATTCTGTGATTTGTTAAGGAACAAAAATCATTAGAGTTAATATATGACAACTTGTTTGTATTTTGGGAGTTGATAAATGCCTAAATATATTTGGGTAATTGCCTTCAATTCCATGGACAAAACTATATTATTTTAGTTTGAAATTGGGTAAAAGTTGTTATGACTGGGGATGCTAAATATTATAATGGGAAAATTTAATTTAAAAAATTTTCATCCAAATACTGCTGTAACAGACATAATAATTTGTGTGGGCTTGTCGAAAATTGTTATTCGGAATTTGCATTACTTTAAAAAGGCTAGAGATTTCCTAAAAATCTAGCACGAACACAGGTAAAATCCACGTTTTGGCATGGCAATCCACGTAAATATAGCATTTTTTCGAAATTCTGCATACTAATTACTTGACTCCTCAACCGCCACGTATTTGACCTCATAAAGCATCAAGTAAAGGGACAGAAGCCATATCCATTGAGAATATTTAATTACAAACCCATGGTAATCTATCGTATACTATGATCCGTTTTCTCCCAAATTTTGAAGTTTGGGTTCCCCCAAAAATCACATATGGCATATTATGTTGTTCTCTGTGTTTTTCTGCGCAAATTTCCATTCCTAGCGGAAATTTCTCTTATCCACTCTTCCACTCTTTCCCTCTCCGGGCTCTGGACTTTCTGGCGTAATAATCAAATGCAAGTGTCATGAGTCAGAAATATCAAAAAGCCTTTTGCTTTTTTCACTTTTTTCATGAGGAAGTTGGCCAGACGTTTATAAATTACTGTAATTCACACACATCCAGGAGAAAAATGCAGGCGTAGGCACATTGTACATTCACACACATACATACACACACTCACGCATTCAGTGGAAGGATAAAAACCACAGGAAAAAAAAGTCATGGGAAATTGCATGAAATGTGTACATATGAGTGAGTTTATCCCAGGGTATGCAAATACAGGAAAGTCAGAGTCGGAGTCAGGGATCAGGAAAACCACAGATTTTGCACAAAAAAGGAAGAAATATTTTCAAAGCCTAGCACTTATGTGCATGCACGTAAACGTAAATAAATGTGTTTGAGAAAGTAGAAAAGTCTCTGAATCAGGTCTACCATTCGCCATTAGAAATCTTGTGTTATTGGATTTGGGGAAAATTACGTAGGAAGAAGGAGAAATTGGAATTTGCAAGACAAGTTTTTACGACGACGACTTTGTGGATAATAATGATAATCATAATTCTGCTGGTCGCCTGGCGCTAGAATGTAGAGAGGAGTCAGGGTTTACAATTTTTTGCATGGCGTGCTTCACATCATCCTGATATTATTAGCTGGGAGAGTTTAGTATAGTGGTAGTGGTGGTAGTTGCTGAGTCTCCAAGGGAATAACTCATTTCGAGGTTTTACATAAACCATAAAACACGAAGAAAAAATCGTAGTACTTGATCTGGGAGTTGGAGGGGCTTTTAGGGTTCAATTCCAATGTGAGTTGGGGAATGGTATTAAAGAGAATTGGCGGGAGTTGGAAGTGAGCTAAAGATATTCTTGGAGGTGGAAGAGAGGAAATGGTTATTCTCGCAAAATTTTGAACGCAGATATGTACATGTTTACCGAGATTCGCCAGTACATATAATTTGGAATTATTTACTTAGATATCTACTATACTATTGCGATCTCACTATTTGTGCTGAGATGGGAAAGTTGCCTGTAAATCCGGTAAAAATCATTTTGGACGCCTAAAACCTAGTTACTTGAAAGTGTCTAAAACTCCAATGCTCTACACTAGTCAAAGTAAAAAAAGAATATATCAATGTTCGGGGCATATTGAGAAAAATTACCCAAAGTTTTGGAGAGTTTTTGGTTTTTTCTCGGGAACCACCTTTTCCCACCCCCGGGGAAAACCTCAGCACATGATCTTACGTCGAAAAAAGTTAGTTGCAACTATAAAATGTAAGATGAGGAAGCAAAAATTTGCATATTAAGCAAAGCTTGAGGTTTGCACACTAAACCCACTTAAATAATTGACGTTTGGCCCCAACACTTATGACAATGGGCAAATAAATGACAAACAGACATAATTTGAATTAACTCGTAAATGGTCCTTATGCATATTCTCAACAGTCGCCGAAATTACCATAGTTCACAAGTAAAATTAATTCCCTTAAATTGATGAAACGACTGAATGAGTAGTCTAACTGATAAATTCTAATTTCACTCGATTGAAGTACGCATGTTGTATCAGAATGTTTTTCGTAAATCGAATTTTTAACACACAATTAGTGTTTTACGTTGAATCAGTTCGACACAATTACATAATGTGTACACCAGGATTCAAGTATGCATCTACTCGATCCTAAAAATTGGTTGTATATTCTTGATACCTCATCAGCCACCAAATTCACCCAACGTAATTTTGTAAATAGCAAAATGCTATTGTTTTTTTGTGAAATGAGGTAGGTGTTTCTAAATCGATTGTAAGATCTAATTAAAACTTTTTTTTTTAATTCAAGCACTTCTCCTAATTCTAAATTGTTTTCAAACCAAGACTTTACCGAGACTTTTTATCAGCAGCTTAGAACTTCTGCACACTTAGAATGCACGTCTGCCATAATTCGACCAGAATCTATATTTATCCTTTATTCAAATCAAATCTCGTTCCATCTTTGCAATAAAAAGTCTCTGTCTCTCTCTCCCTCTCTCTCTCTCCCTAAAATCTCCTTTTCCCAAGCCCTCCCTCGTAACATATTTCATACACATGCAATTACGCTGTTCGCATGTTTCCCTTTGATTTGAACAAGGCCCAAATTTATTTCTGTCCAAAGATATCCCTTTCTGCAGTAGTTCACCTACATAAACCAAGCCACCACTACTACCACTACTACCACCTCCCAAATATTTTCCTTTTGGCTTTTCCCCCACTACTAACAAACTAACAACCTATTTACTTTACAAGCTTTCCGAAAATTGCACATTTTCTTCCGTAATGAAAATGATGATTGGTTATGTATGTGACTGCGCTCACCATTTTCATTTCTTTTTGCATGGGAATGCGAACCTTCCCAATCTTTGTGCTCTGTTTCCCTTTAATTTTTTCCCATAATAAATTATTATTACTTTCTCTCTCTCTCTCCTTTCTATACGTCTGTACTTCTGTATACACGATATCAGAATTCAATAAAAAATTATATGTATCTTCCAGGGTTCCAGGGTTCCAGGGTTCCAGGGTTTTCCCGGGTTTCGCCCATTATGCAACCGAGAGTCAGAGAATGGGCGACATTGATGTTGATGTTGATGTTGATACGATGCATTCATCATGGGAAGGAGAGAATGGGAATCCTTTTTGCGGGGAGAAAGCCTTTCCTCTTTTTTCCTTGACGATCACACTCACTTTCTACACTCACTTTCCCCGTCCTTTATTACCGTAATTCAATCCGTCTGAATGGAGAGAAAAGGTATCCTTTTGAGGAGGCAAAGAGAGAAAGGAAGTAGTAGTGGTGGTGGTGGCGGTGGTGACTGCTGGCTGAGTGACTGAAGTCGTTTCCAGGAGTGAAAGCTAAACAATCAAAGGCTGGTGAGGAGGACGCAAAGTATTGCTTTTTGGGGCATTCTAGAGGAACACAAATTCTCTGATTTTTGGAAGCTGAATGATATTTGCTTGTCAGCTAAAAATGTCATATTTTTGTTTTTTTTTTCTTCGCTAAAATGCTTGCTTGCAAATTTGCATAATGTCCCATCTTTCGTTAAAAAGGGTAGTTTTTTAAAAAAAAGTTACCGAAATGTTGTCAGTGTTCACCTCTGCTGCTACTCTTTAAGATGAATTTATAATTTTCAATAGTTATAGGTTTCTAAAGTCTCGGACAAATTCAATGTAATTTGTATGCAGTATTTGTGAAAGATAAGGCTCATGAAATTTGAATCGGCTTCTTAATCTTTGAAAGTCGCCAAAAATTGTAGTGTTTGAAACGGTTTGAGATTTGAAAAAAGTTTTCCTAAACCAAGATGAACATGACAATGACAATATCGACTAATTCGTGAAGGCAATATGAAAATGCCATACACAGATATCTGTGCATTTTGAACAGTCTGGTGTAACTTTTGATATTCAAACTCGATACTTGGTCTGCTTTTTGATGAATCTCTTTAGATTATTTTAAATTCTCTAGTTTTTCAGTACTTATTTTAATGTCAGTCATTAAACAAACAAAAATGAAGAGCACATGAAGATCCACGTAACAACTTTCCATTTCACAGTTTTATTCCTCACATAACTTACTTAAACCGCTTTTAACCATGGTTGACCTACATTCTGCATCTTTCAGTTTATTCTTAGGATTATTACACATTCCTTAAACGGAACCTGCAATTTTGGTCTCCCTTAAGGCCAAACTTTCTTCCTCTCGATTTTCCCTCCATTTAGATACGTAGGAGCTGAATGCTTTTAGGGGAATGGCAAATAATGTGCCTCCTTTTCCCCCTCAATTTGCCAGAGCCAAGCACTGTGGAATGGGAAACAATTGTTTGGGAAACGCCAATGGATGCTTTTAGGGGAATGGCAAATAATGTGCCTCCTTTTCCCCCTCAATTTGCCAGAGCCAAGCACTGTGGAATGGGAAACAATTGTTTGGGAAACGCCAAAAATATGTTAGGATACATCGGGTCGTAACGACTTTGTACACTTTTTTCTCTTTTCCATTTCCAATATCCGCTTTTCTCCTTTCCTCTTCTTCTTTCCCCTTTGGAAGATATTGGGAAACGATATAAATAAGTATAATAAAAAAAGCAACGAAAGAGGAAAAAATTCGTTCTTTTTTTTACCTCTGTACTTTTTTTATCGTCGATTTTTCTCTGATTGTTGTTGTTGCTGCTGCAGAAAAAACGTCTCTTTCGACTTTCGACTTTCGTCTTCCGTGCTCGGAGGCAGTAACAGTAACGGCGACAAGGTAAATACAAAATGGATTAGTGAGTCAAGTCAAGTGTCTCACTTTAGGAAAAAGAGAAAAGAAGAAATGAAAACGTACACAGGTAAACAAATATATTTTTGGGGAAAGTGAGCAGCAACTGATAGGGCTAATCGAATCGGTGACCCTCTCGTGCCGTAGATGAAATGATCAAGTTTTTCCAGGAGAGAGAGAGTGGAAGTCGTTGCACGCATTTCGTTTTTAGGAAAAGGCTGAGTCCAAACTATTACTAAAGCAGTTCATTAGCTATGCTGTTTTTTGCCTAAAAGGAGGACTGAAAAGTCTGTTGGAAAAATCTATTGCTTGTTTGGGACAGTATTAAAAATTGCAAAATACTCAGCGACTTGACCCTATGAATAAATTGACTGAATTTCATGAGCTATTATAAAAGTGAAGCCGTATTGTCAATAGATGAGTGACCTGACTTTGGAAAAACCTCTGCGAATTTGAGGAGAGTTTAAATTATTTGTTTTCAGCGCTATGCAAAAACATCAAAACTTTAACGGAAGAGAGACACAAAGCTTGTTTAGACCGGCTTAATTCATGCCGCAATAATCTCTAAAAACTTTTATTGTTCAACGAGGCAAATTTCGTTGACGAATTTTATTTTCGACTGTCACAAATTCTCAAATGGACAGTTTTCAAAGCCATATTATTTAAATTCTTGGGATTTGGGATTAACAAGGACAGTTTCAACGGCAACGTTTAGTGTTACAGGACATGATTCCGAGATTAGTAGAATTTGGGATTAGAAAGTTGAGAAGCAACTGTTTTTATTATCAGTGCAGAGAGTGCCAAATATTATCAGAACTTAGTGCCATTTTCTGTTCCCTCGCAGAATTTCATTTTTCTCAATTGTGACAGATTAAATCCTCCGCGCCAAGTGTTTTGTACGGAATTTGGTTAATTACAAAAAAAAACATATTTTCCAAACCAAGTATAAGTATAAGTAACGTTTATTGTCAAATGGTTCCCTCGATCGAGGTAATTACAACATTGGGACAACAACACATGAGACAATTCACTGCATTACCAAAATTCATTTCCAAATCAAAATCAAGGAAACAAAAATAATGTCCCACTCCCACACGCATTTCTCCTCAGACCTCATCTCGGTCAAAAGCTAATGTCCAGTTACTGTATTGATTACACATTTTCTCCAATTGTTTTTCTCCTCCCAATCTCAACTGCCCAGTCTTGTCTCGAAATCCACCCAAAACGTGAATACTTTCATACAAAAACAGAACAAAACCCCAAATATTCTTATATTTCCATAACCAGAGAACAAACAAACAAACAAGTAAAAGTGCCCGTTAACTTCGTAACCGAATGTTTCCAGTTTCTAGTTTCCAGTTCATCCCTTCCAGCTTTTTCCCCAGCAAAAAATCTATATCTATCTTTGAGTAATTCTCTCCGAGTGTAATTCCATCCATCCATCCAAGAAAACAACCATCAACCATTCCAATCCCTTTCAGTCAGAGAAAGTTTACAACTTAATCTGTGTGGCATGTGGTGCACACGGCACACGGCACAAGGCTTGTCATTCCTCCATTCCACATTCACAATTCTCAATCCCATTCAATTCCATCCCATCATAACATTTTAGTCCGAAAACGACGACTACGACGACGATGATCTCTAGTAAACGTTGAACATTGAACATAATCCCCGTTCATGGAGAAAGTACACAAGACACAATACACATACAAAGAGAGAGAGAGAGAGAGAGAGAGAGAGAGAGAGGCAGAGGGCCATTATGATTATGATGGCCGATGGCTTATGGCCGAATAGGTTGTGTGAGAATCGTCTAGATGCTAGAATGTACAAAAAAGTCTCGTGTTCCGGGGCCGTTAAAAAAGTCTGTTTTTGTATAGTCGGTGAAAGCAGTTATGGGCACATATACATATATTCTTCTTTGGCTAGGGTGGTGGTGGTGCTGGTGTCTGGAGAATCTCTGATCGAAGACACACGCTGTTCTGAACGACAACAAGAGCATTATTTTGTTGCTGGTTTTTTCTACTCCGCTCCGGTTACAAGATAAATGGGCAATAAATTGGCTCCCGTTTTTTGAAAAGGACGATGGAGTCCAATGCATGTTTTGTGTATGGATGGAAGGATGGAAGGTCATTATTTCGTGTGTTTTCACCACTTTTAGTTAAACACGAAACTGGAGAGAAGAGAGAGAGAAAGAGAAAATGATCGTGTATTTATACATTTAGTACATGATTTTTTTTGGAACAGGGGATGAAAGGGAAACGAGGCAATTATGGGTGAGGAATTGGAGGAAAATGGAACTGATTTATATATTTTAGAGAAGATATTTAAGTGAATTGGGCTGGGATAGGGGAAAATAGGTTTTGTTGAAAAGTTTGGTGGAAGAATGAGGAAATTCACGGAAGTGCAGGAATAAGGTAATGGTAATGGGTAATGATAGGAACGCGTTGTCGCGGGTAATTGGATGGCGATTTGTGAGGAATATAGTAAAAATGCAGGGTTGAAATCTGGGTAAATTAATATTGGTAAATACCAATATGGACGACCCAAAGATGGCTGGCTGGAACTGTTCAAAATTTAAAGGTCTTAAACATATACAGTAAAAAGTTGAAAAAATCTTTGTAACTGGGGGCATTGTGAGGCAAATGATGTATTTTATTCAGCGGAGGTTTTGGACTTTTCCTCTTCCTACCGAGACGACCCCGCATATTAAAAAATGGTGTTTGCGTTTGTTTGGAGAATCAAAGCAGAAATGGATCCGATCCCGGTTTCAAGTTTCAAGATTGAATTGAACTATATTTTAAGAAAAATTATGCGAATTTCCTTGCATGTATATTGGAGAAGCATTTTTTATTTAAAATACGTTTCAGGCGTGAGTTTCAAAATCAAAAATACTTTGGATCGTTTGAGGGGCCCAAAATACAAAATACATATTTTGTATTTTTATTTTAAATACGTGAAGTATCTTAAATATGTATTTATATTTTAAATACATTTGTTTTGCCCAGTCCTGCATTACTATTGCATTTTTTAGGATCTACTATGGAATCTAAAGCTTTACAAAAATTATTTCTACAGCAATAACCTCTGGCGAGCGCAAAACATTAAATTACAAGAATTGCTTACAAATACGGCGGTGTTGAAAAATCCGCGTTTACGCTCAATTAATTCGATGAACCGATTGTTCCATACTTTTAGCTTGGGTGGATATCTACTAAATTGATTTGATGGGGCAACTTTTATGTAGATTGATTTAATAAAAAAATCAAAATTGTAATCCGCAATGATGACTGACAAACACAATACGACTTCTTAAAAGCTAATGTCAAATCTTAACGAAAACCAAGAGAAAGCGCATTTCGGCAAGTAAATAATGATAGGAATGGTTGTCCCGGTAATTGATGGCGATTTGTGACTCTCAGTACAAATAATAATGTTTGCCTTTGGACAGTGAACCGAAACAGAAATGGGTCTAATCCTATTGTTCAAAACGATTGACTTGAGCATTAGAGCAGTTTGAATTGGAAACGAATTTTGCAAGAAAAAATTTGATTTATAATTAGGAACGATTATAATACAAGCTTAAACATTTACTGACATTCAATAAAAAAAGATGATTTACCTCTTTACATATACATATCTACATATCTAGAGTTTTGTGAAAATTCATTTTTAGAGCGCAATGCGCAGGCAGCTGCAGAAAAAACTTTTTAAGACATAAAAAACCTCATTTTTTACAAACACACCAATATTTACGCGTCCGCAGAAACTCAATTTAGCAAGATTCTACAGCTCAAGTTTCATCATTGGTAGTCATTTTTGGTAAAATATGTCAATCATGATTGTGTGAAGTAACTCTCATGTGGAGATTGACATAGGCTTAAGTTTAAGTTTGCCATCATGGTCGACAATTACAGCTGAACTTGATAAAACCCAAGGCAGTCCTTAACCCAAGTAAAGTGAAAAACGCATGTCGGCAGGTAATATTGGGAACTAATGGTTGGATAGCGATTTTTAAAAACTAGTAAAAAAAACTCAGATTGAGGTAGGCATTTGATCGAAAAAAATGGAAATAATCGAATGCTTCTTATTGAATGGAGATTTTGAGCAGTTTGAAACAAGAAAATGCTATCCAAGGACGACTTCAATTTGCAATAGTACCAGCAATGTTGCCTCATGTTTTATGTATCTTTACCAACAATTAGCAGTATCAAAGGCACGATAAAGACATTCAACCTGGATGCATGGGAAAATCCACTTTCTTAAGCATTTACCAAAGCCGGCTGTAATACATTGAATCATTCGAGTTCAGTACTATTTGACCTCATAATTACGTGTAATTAGAATGGACGGAGATTTTTTGAAGGATCGTATTTGTATTTAAATAATAAAGTAAGTTGAACAGATTTTTTATTGACTAAGCTGAATCTAAGCGGTTGATTTTTGACATTTTATACGACTTTCAGCATAAGGTGTCCGATAATCTGGACCTAATTCAAAATTCATTTTAACAGGATTAAGCAGAGGTGGCTGGAAAACAAATAAATCATTCGAATTTCGTACTTTTCCCTTCATCAACAGTTACTAAATGGATGACGATTGGTGATACAGATCAAAGAAAATAAAAAAACTCATTAATTCTATGAAAGATTAAACGATTGCGACTTGTCGTATCTGTTAGATTGAGCCAAGCTTAAGCACTTTGGCTTTTGAAATTTGCAAGGGACAAGGGATTTGAAATTACAGATAACCAATATTCACATGGAAACTTCTTTTTTACAAACTCACCAAATCATAGGAGTTTCATACTTCTCCTTTAAGAAAAACGGCGGAATCAAAACATAAACGCAATATGTAGTTACGAAAAATTTGCCGACAAGTGTAAAATTGGTGAATTTGGAGGAGCCCAGTTTACATAAATAATAAATCCATACCAGTCTTAACTTCATCTGCATTCTGCATACTAATAAATATTGTTTTTAAACAATATTAACCTCAACCGGATGAGAAGCACGAAACAATACAAATTTTTTTGTACAATTGACCCCACAAGTATTTGAGTCACGATTCGATTGGCAGAGCAAAAAAGTGCCCGCATCAAGACATCGAATCATAAATTAAAGACTAGTTCTGTTACTTTTCAAATTGCGCCGAGTTCTAAGCACTTTGAGATTTGGAGGCGATTAACGATGTTCTGAATAACCTATGATTCTAAGTAGAATCAATTTTTCACCGGATTAACAAAAAGCGACATTACATAAAAGCAAAGCCTTACAAGTTTCATGGTTTTTTCCAATTGGCGACAATATTGAAACATCCTTTCAACAGGAATATATACGTGAGTACAGATTGATTTCATATGCAAATATTATTCGAGTAGATATAGAAATAATCGAGTAGATATATTTAGATATAGATTTTGAGACACTCTTCTTCAATTTCTAATTGATCTTGGGACGCATATACTTAAGCACCCCTTGGATAAAAGTCGAGTTTAGATTTCTCCCTGTTGGCGACAAACTTTGTGAGCATTTAAATACCTCCTTATCTTGCAATAAATACTGCAAACTTACGAAATTTAGGGATTAAGTTTTTTGATAATTTACAAGTATTTAGAAGCAAAGGGATAACAAATGAACATTAATACGATACAACTTATTAGCAGTTTCCGGAAACACGAAACAAAACCACAAATGAAATTATTGGTGTCAAAATTTTACAATTCTACAATTTCTATTTTTAGCATTTGAATAATATTTTTGTTCTAAAAATACATATTTTTAAAGATTATACATACACATAAGTACGTGTATGTGCTACAAAAGTATTTATTTGCCTTCTCGAATTTAAGTGTTTCAAATGTAGCTCATACATAAACAATAAGCCGCTTTCACTAAATACTTCATACTTCCAAAGAAAAAACTTAAAATTCTCTCTCTCTCTCATTTCTCATCTTCTCATGTGACCATATTGACTAATTAGTCCTTCTAAAAATACAATGAGACTACTCACTGACTCTACTCCCATCTCTCTCGGAATGTTTTAGTCGTCTCTCTCTTTCTCTCTCCTTACAAAAAATCCTATTTTCAACTCAACTCACCAAAAAATTCCTCCACCTCTGCCAAGGCAAACAACACGCCAAAAGTTTCAATGACACGACATTTATCAGAGAGAATAATGCCGTTCATCAAAAAACACACTCACACAAGAGTTTGAC
>JAHZMY010002647.1:0-10233 GCA_027743915.1 Seira sanloemensis | reverse complement strand
GCCCTGGCAGTTTACGGTAGGGCAGTTTTCGTGCTCCCGGTCCAATATCCACGCAATAGACGTTGATGTCATGTACATTATTGGCATTATCAACTTACCTGAAATTTTTTTTCATTTGTATGTCCAACATCCATTATAAATGTGGTAAATAGTCGCCTATGGATTAAAATTGTAAGTAGCTTTTAAAATATCATTCACAGATATGTATTAATGTTTTTGCCGAGCCTTGCCATGCTCCTTTTAATTAGTCCTGAGGTGGGCGTAATCTGCTCTAAATCTCCGGATTTTTAAGATTATACGGAAGTTAGTCCTATGGAAAGTATTCATAAGGAAACCATTTTTAACATCAAGAATTTCAGGAGGCGATGAAAAACTATTAGAGAGCTTAATCTAATGTAGAGTTTTCAAAGTTTAAATTGCAAACTATTGTGAAATGTGAAGTAAACAGGCATTTTATTATTTTGCATTGAAAATTGGAATTTACAGCCATTCAGGTCCCCAATGGTCAAAGTCGACAGATGTGTTTAGCGAAACTAGAAAAAAGGTTGCAGCCGGTTGAATTGGTAAATACCAAGTTGGACCAATAGGTCCAGCTGTTCAAAACTGTTCCTATGCAATCTTACAGACATTGCTAAGGTAGAAAAACCGTTGGGAAATAATGGGATTTTCTATATATCCCACCCACTCAATATTTACGAAAAAAATGGGAAATAACGGGAAATGATCTTTTTTGCTGCGAAATTGCAGGCACGACAATTTGTAATAAATAGGAGAGCTAAAATTAGCCTTTTTGTAGGGTATTCCTGATGCTACAATAACATTTTACGTTGTAAAATGAATTTCGCTGTTTCTTGACATGTGGCGGCAAAACACCGCGAACATGTTTTGACTATTATCATGCAACTCAACCCGCGGATATCCATCGCGGACTGAATTTTGCAAAAAGTTGTAATTTCGACGTGAATTGCTTTCAACCTTGTTTAATGCGCCTATTTCCTACATAATCCAAATGATTTTATTTATATCAGGCTTTCTTTAATTAAATTTTTATTATTTCCCGACCTTCCCAATATTTTCCGTTATATCTCAAATTTCCCATCATTTCCCGAGGCAGTGGGAAATAAAACTAGTTCTCACGGGAAAAGACAATCTCTTGTCCCAATGTAATCGCAGAGAAAGGAAAACCTCAAATGACAAAGGTTAAAGATTGGGGTATTGTAAGACATAAACCACAAGGTTTTTGAAAGATGCATGCATTTTTAAACAGGCTTGATTTTGAGCACCCTTTGCACAGAGAATATTGCGTTTTTGGCAGAAACTTGATCGTAGAAAATGATCCATATTGCAAATATAGGCGTAAAATTACGTTTAAAATATATATGCCACTGTTACTAACTTTACCAAAATTTGGAATTGTTTGAAACACTACCTGAATTATTCCACAAAAACATAGTTTATCATGCCCTGGCACGTTTGAAAACACTTTTTTTATTCTTTCGTGCAATTTTTTTCGAATTTAAAAAATTTTAGTACACAAATTTTGACTACTCTATATACCGTGATAGGTTATGAATATTATTATTATTATTATTAGTCTTTATTGCAGATACTTTTGAAGAGAACAGACAATATTGTAACCTAGATATTACTAACTCCTAATATTTGTATTGAATCCCTTAGGCACGCACAAGGTGAAGAAGGCGGACATCCAGAAGCAGAACTTCGACATACACCAGACGCCGGATCCAATCTACTTCCTGTCTGGGGAGAAGTACGTCCCATTGACGCCACAGCTCTTTGACTCAATCCTGTCCGGCAAAGTGAGACTGTGATGACGGCCAAACCACTAAAATGTCATTGAAACAAGGAACTTTTAAAAAATATTTCTTAAAAATTGAGTCACAAACGATACCAAATCTTACCTGGATATGATATTATATTACATTATCATGGACAGCTGCGTGATTAATCTCACCACATAAATAACATGTTCTATATGCATATGTACCATGATAAATTATTGTTACACTGACACTGTCAAGCCTGAATTGCTGAGAACCGATATTTTTAATTTGCATGCTAGACAACCTCGTGTATGTAGCATTAAGTTGAACAAATTAAAATAAAATATAGTTTAATTTAAAATATTCATGGAGGTTTCTGTTTTAAACATTGATGTAAACTTACGGTGAGAATATGTTATGTAATTTTCAAGGGAAATAAACAGACGTAAATATTTATTTGAACTGGTTTGAATGAATTTATTTTATTCTTGTATGTTTTTTGTTCAAAAATGCTTATAACCTTGCCATCTTCAAAGTTCAGCTAAATTAATAGATGAAATCCCATATCGTTGAATGGTATTCATGTATTTTGTATTATTGGTTAAAATTGTGGAGGCAATTGCCAAAATGGCTGTAAAAACAATCTTCAGTTCACTCCTATTCGTTCATGATAGATCTTGACTATATCCAGTACTTTTCAAGTGGAGTTCCGAATCGCGGTGCGGTGCAGCGGATTACCGGCTGTTCGTTTATGCATAATTGTTTTGCTCAGCATAATTAAATCTGTATTCAAAACTAGTAAAATACGCCTGCAACGAAAAACTTAGCTTAAATGGATGTTGGAGTTCTGACAGATGTGGATTTACCAATGTAATCCTTGAAATCACCCCACATATACATAATGCAGTAATAGCAACCTAGCAGCCACACCTTTTCAACGATTTGTCGCCGGAAGATGAATAAAGCGCCATAAGCTCTCGCGCTCGCAACAGTAATGTGTAATAAGATTTTAGAATTTGAATTCAATTGGAGAAGTGGATGGAATGGAGGGAAATTTTTTATGTGTTTGCATCTAAAACATCTCTTTAAAAAGATGAAATTAACATTCCCGACATGCATTCATCTAATCTTTTATAACACGTCATTTCTCCGCGTTCCTATGGAAGCTATAAGTAACAACTAATTAGGGTTACAAGATGACTCCCAAAAAGATGATTACCAAATGGCATGATTCCCACTTGATCATTGCCACCTGAGACGATTCCCACTGGACATGATTTCCACTTTTCCTATGTTAGGTAAGGTAAGGTTAGGTTAGGTGGCAATCATCTCGGGTGGCAATCATCCCAGTGGCAATCGTGTCATTTCGCAATAATCTTTGTGGGAATCATCTGTGAAGCAATAATCAAGGATTTGTCGCATGAAAATGATGTATGATCGAGATGTCAATAATAATATATGTGAGTGAGCAAGCATTGAGTAAATTCTCATTTGTAATTTATCCGAGTGAAAGCCGAATATATGAAAAAACTCCCAACATTTAGGAATAGCGTAAAATTAGAATCGTGAAGTCTTATTTGTTTCTATGTAGTACACCGATTGCAAAATTAGACTGCAACTTTTCTCATACCCGAATCTTTGTGGAATTGTTTCTTTTGTAGAAACAATGCAAACTGCACAACACCGGATTCAAGTTTTCAAGTATTCAAGTTCATAAGCTACCTTTTTTTAACCCGCAACTTATATCCTTGTGGGGTTTTTTTAGGACGGACGTCCAAATGTTCCAAAAAGTTGATAAAATCGGGTCAAGCAAAACTGCATTCCAGGATGTGCAGTCAAAGGGCGAATTTTAACCTCAGCCAGGTTTTCCTGCGATATCAGGTAACAGACAGGCTGTCATATACAAAAAACCGTAGATTGTTATATGAAAAAAAAACCGTTGGGAAATGAAAGGTGGGAAATAATGGGAAGTCCTGTATTTCCCGCCCAGTCAAGAATTACGAGAAAACTTGGGAGAATGGTAAATGTGAGAAATAATGGCTTTAGCTTCAAAACTGCACCATAAAGTCTTCAATGAATTGCGAAGTTGATTTCTCTTATATTTCTGGTGCTAAAATAGTATTTTGCTATTTAAAATGAAATTTTGCGCATGTAGATATGTGACGGCAAAATGCCGCGGGCTCGTTTTGACTATCATCATGCAATACAACCCAGGGTAATCCATCGCGGACTGAATTTTGCAAAAAGTAGTAATTTCGACTTTAATTGCATTTAATATTGTTTTGCGTAGTCCATGCATAATTAGAATATTCTTATATTTACATATTTAGGACCATCCCCAACCGCAATTTTATCATTTTCTCAATTTTCCATTATGTTACCCTATTTTCTCAAAAAATTCCAATATTTTCCAGGGAAGTGGGGAATCAAATTATTTCCAACGGAAAATAACAATCGCTGCTAGCAATCGGCAGCTAGTATCTTGTATGAACCTAAGAACATTAATTGCCGGGCAAACTTATCTGCAGTAATGCAATATTCATTTTCAAAAGGGATTCTGTAAAATGGCACAGTAACATATAATTTTAGATGTATTAAAGCTGTGGAGGAGACATTTTAGCCCAGAAATGATGATTTTGGTTTTGATTTTTAACACTAAATCTAATACCGTTGTAATAATTGTGATGAAAGCATCTTGGAAAGAACAAAACAAAGATTCCATTTCTACCTTTTTATCATAGTTTTTTAGATTTCGTTTTTTTTAAAGAAACCGGAAGTACTTGTTAAAAGCGGATCTTCTCCTAGACTACTAATTTGTACGATTTCTAACCGTCACCGTTATTTTCCACACAATACGCCTTTGTATTGCATTACGCCACAATTGTATCGCCCACCAGAGTTTTATTAAAATTTTAATCATAATAATTGTCACAAAATCTAGATTAAGGGATTGATACCGCAATTTGTGCCTCGTTTGTTTTAATATGTCGCGCCAGTTTTGATAAAATTTGAAAATGCTTAACAATCCTTTCAGAGTAATAAAATTTGAAAGTTTCAATGCCGACTTTTTGGCCGAACATTTTGAAAAAAAACTGTGCCAATTTTGTCTTAATTGTAAAATCGTTCCTTTCTAACAACACAGCATCGCATATTGTGTTATTCTTATGCCGCCAGGAAAAAACATAGATGTAATACAAATGCAATTACAATTGAATACAATTAGCAACAGAACTTTAAAAGTGGAATTCTTCTAATTCGGTAAAAATTTGGTAAAAATATACTGAAAGGTGGGATTACATTTAAATGAGGTCAGTAGTCATACGATAACTGTAGATCATTTGTACGACATATTAAAGTACTAGATAAACCACAAAATTTTTGTTCAGAGTGTACATATGTTGTATGTTAATCATTACAAAATAGTTTTTGCTTAGCTTTGCTCGAGACTAAAAAGTTCTCCTCGAGATATAAGAAAACGCATATACAAGCCGAAAGTGAAACACTCGACCATAAGTCTATTCCCATTCCACCCAGATGGATCTCTTATAGCAATCCATGGAGCATTAAAGCATAAAAAGCCTAATGCAATATTTAGGTATGGGTTGCTATCTGATATCAAAGTAGACCGAATTTATGATGAAATTTTCGAAAATTCGGGACAATTTCAAAAGCATAAAAAGCATTAAAAGCATAATATTCCACTTGGAGCATAAAAGCATAAATAAAGCATATTGGAGCATAATGAGGAAAAATTGAGGATTTTCATAAAAACATATCCAAAGTGTGCAAGTTTTTTTTTAAAGTGCTATAATCTTGCTTTTGATTCGAAAAAAGTTTGAAAATCACAATTCGCAACTTGCCAAAATCACCGAATTTTTTATGTTGAATACAAGTGTTACTCGAAATTAGGTCTCAAGAATGGCTAAATTTCATTTTATTTAGCTGATTTCAGTTTTTTTCATTTCAGGATTATTTTTCTGGACGATTTACGAAATTAAACTAGTGCAAAACTTGCTTAGGCCCTGAAAATATTGACAAGCATTAAAAGCGTAATTTTCAAAAGTCAAAAGCATAATTCTTCACATTTTGGAGCATAAAGTGGGTTGCCTTAAATCATGACAAAAATAGGTTGATACTGAAAATTATGTATAGTAAAAAGCCATAAAAGGGCAATTCCATCGACGGTATGAAGAGATGTGCAGCGGGATTGCTTTCTCTTACTACCTTCACAGAGAGTGCCCCTAATATGGAGTCTCCACAAAATAGTCCCAATCTACATCAGATGTACAAACTTTTTTTAAGCAAATTATTGCAAGCATATAAATGACAATCACGTTAAGCTAGGGAAACATTGTAAAGCTTTTTAAATGCTCAACAGGGAAAAATCTTTTCTTTACAGAATCGCATATCTGCATGAAAATGTTTGCAGAAGCAGACGATAATTGTTCACTTTCACTTTAGGCTACATACACTTAATAAAATCAAAGATTGGGCGGTTCATTTGGACCCATGTAAAACGACATTTGCATTTGCGAGCCGACCTGCAGAAAAAGGTTTTCTTCGGATGATAAAATCACTACCAAAGCAGTTGTGACATGAGACGAAAACGTGTTTTTCTCTCTTTCAATGCGTCATCGTAATCGGATAGGGTTGAAATATGGGAAAAACACTAATCAATAAATAGCTTTGAAATCCTTTACAACACGAGTTTTACCGTCCACAACACAGCTGTCCAAAACTCCACTTTAAATGAATGAAAAAATCTGAACCAATTATGTCTGAATCTGGGACAGATTGAAATCGGTATTTACCGGTAGATACTATTTGGGACGTCCAAGTCCACACTGCTCAAAACTGTATTGCTCCAATAAAATGCAAAAAACTGGGAATCGCCCAATGGCTTGGGGCATTTTGAGACATATGGTCTATTGCATTCAGTGAACGTTTTCGGGGAGTTTTGAACATTTTGCATGTTTTCCATCCTACTTTGAAAAATATATTTCTAGGCCAACCCTAACACGAGTAGCAAGGTATGTATCAGTTATCAGTCACCAAAAACGAACAACATAATAATACTAAGTTTGATCATAATAAATTCCTGCTACTGCCAATCTCCCCGCATGTAAGCTGGGATCAGATAGTTGGAAAGTCATTAAGAAGCCAACATAATCTCATAAGCCGGGGTCTACTCGTGTGTTGAGTATGTTGATAGTGACATTGATTGCATGTGGTGTCTTATGCAACTCCACTAAATTAATTACAAGGGGGGTTTTCTGTTCTCACTTGGAATTTAATTAGGATGCAGTACGATACAGGACCTGATCCTGTGTCCCCGGCTGCTGGGTGAGAGGGAGCGTGAGAACCACTCGCGAATCACACGAGGTGCTGATAACAACGTCTCACTGCTCTCAGATGTCGGGGAAACAAATATTAGTACGGAGCTGGCTTAATGCAATCATCCCACATGTGGATTTATAACTTTCTATCTTTATAGGAATTGGACACCAATTTCTCGTTTTTAAGGAAATGGACAGCACAGTTGTGTTTGTTTTTATGGACGCGGCAATTTTTTTTGATTTTTCTAGGAAATGGCAATTTTGGGCCGCATTGAGAAATGAAGACCTTCATGAATATTCTGTACGAGGCATCTATTTCCAACCACGACAAAAATTACTTCGTCCATTTTCAAAAACACTGCCGCCTCCATTTCTAGCAAAAGTAGAAAAATGCCAAGTCTATTTTCTAAAAAACAAGATTTTTGTCCCTTTCTCATTTAATATGCGGCATGCGGCGATTGGCGTCTTTCCAAGTATATACATAAATATGTACTTCATTGATTGAGTCAATAATTGGGTGCGGAGACTTGGTGACGGCGATGGTATGCGAGAAAATTTCGCGGATCATTTTACCTACGACAATTCTTATTTTCAGAAAAAATGGCAGACATAAAATAACTTTCGTCGCGAACTGTTGGGGAGACTCTCAGTACGTGATCCCTCAGTGGCAGATATGTACATCAATATATTTTGCAACATACCACCACCTGTCAGTCATTGTCATTGTAAATTAATGTAGGGTACGGCGGAATGTCGCTTTAAACGCCAACCTATCAACAATTAACTTTCCTTAAACTATGACGAACTAGCAGCCCAATCTCGGGGAAACCCCGGGTAAAAGTCTGACATATAAATTATCGGTTTGCTTTCCCCTTGCAGACAGTCAACTTCACTGTTTTTAAATTAGAATGACTTCTAGCGTTTTCGAAATTTCATTTGGCGTCTAATTAAATCCGCAGAAGCTGTCAAAGCAAAAAAACTTTGAATTTAAAAGTCGTATGTATAAGATATGTTGGTTCCTCAATTCCTGCGCGAAAGAAAGTATTTTAAACCTTATTAAACACCTGCCTTTCAAGAGACCGCCGATGACAATGACACCCTCTTTGTTCCTCTACAAGCTATGGTATTATTAATGTAAAAAGATTGCAGATATCAAATTCGGTTTTAACCGCAAATGTAAAAAGTCCGGACCAAGACCCGTCGAGCGTAAATCACTAAGGGGAAGGTCGAGATATCCAATTCAAACGGTTACTTTGGTTGCTGCAATTGTTACTGATTATTTGTTTTTTAAAAGTATTTCCATGGATTTGAAAATAAAAATGGCCGAACTTTAAATATAATTGTTAAGAAAAATAGCAAAATTTAATTTTTAATATAATTTCATGAATAGAATTCATAATATTTACTCTACTTCCCTTAACAATTATTTTTTTTGATTAGCCCATTTTTATTTATTTGTCTGTAAATCGACGAAAATACTTTTTAAAAAATATATAATCAATAAAAATCCTAGCGACGAAAGTAGCCATTTCAATTGGATGGGTTAGCCTTCCCTGGCGCTTCTTCCTCTTAGGGACTTAGGCTCGACCGGTCTTGGCCCGGACCACAAACTTCTGTCCACATTCTACAGAGTGACGGGCAGACAGATGGACATACCCATATTCGTCGATTCATTCCCGACAGCTCCGACATGCCACAAGGAGACTTGTGAATAAACATTGTATTTAAATACATCTTTGCAAGTCTCCTACATCTTTGCAAGTCTCCACTTGCAAACATGTCTCCATTTTCCATTGTCCGTTCGTGGAAATATTTCCACCTTATCTACCACCGGTAGTGTCAGCGTGCTTTCCTTATCAGGCGCAGGCTGCTCCTGCAATCTTCAGAATGCAAGAAACGATCTTAACGAGACCGGTTTGTCAAGTCGACCTACGCTTTGGAACTGGGATTTACTAAGTAGGTTTTTTCCTTTGGCCTTGATAATTGCAAGTGGAAACAGTCCTTGAAAATTGAAAATATAATATATAAATTACTGCGCAAAACGGGACTGTCCTTATTGCTTTCGTTGCGTCCGAGTTGTTAGAAACAAATGTATTTTGATTGCTTACTTTCATCCAATTTTCAAGGGAAATAGTCTTGAATAAGGAAAATTGAGTGGATAAATATTTAGTAGATTTGATTCGGGTCAGATTTCTGGAGTACTTGAACTTGACTGTCGAGTGTTAATTTCCTCAGCAGCCAGGATGGGTAAGTTTGGGGGCGTTTACAAGTTATTTTAAATACCACACAATCAAGGTCCGGCCACCTGGAAAAATTTCGATTTTTTTCGTGCTCCAAAAATTTCTGAATTTCAATTTTTCGAAAACACTAGTTGATAAAAAAAGTACTGTCCCACTATTTTACATTCTTACGCATATGTTTAAATTTGGAGTTATTTTGCAGTAAATGTGACACAAGTCCGCTGCCACTCCATGTTAAGTGAAGAGGAGAAATTTTTTGTGATGTTGCGTGCATTCGATGTGACGTCACAGCATACAAATAAAATTCGATTGTGAACTTACACTTTTTAGAAAACTTTTAGCGGCGTCGAACCAAACTAAAAACCTTTGTCAAACGATAGATTTTTTGTATGCAATCCAACGTCCACAAGTTAAAATATTACCGTGTCTCGTATTAAATTACGTGGAAGATTTAGTTGTTAACGGCTGTTGTTGTTGGAATCAAATCGACGATTGCATTTTAAATGAACAATTCTATCTTAAACCAATCACCTACATATATTTCAAAATCCAGTCGGGAAAATGACAGATTTTAATGTAACATGAACATATACCTCCATTTTGATGACGAAATTAGCTATGAAAAGATTTAGTGTGTAATGGCAATCTCCAGTTATTTTTTTGCAATGTGTGACATTCACGGAAAGTTAGAGCAGAACTCCCCGGTTGCAAAAACTCTCGGTTTCAAATTTTTGTGTGCCAGCCTATAAATGGCAAAAATGTTTTGATGTTGTAACATTTTTAATATCGTGTGCAGTAAACTCGTATAATCTGATTCGTATAACCTGTAAATTCGTATAACCTAATTCAAATAATGCAAATTCGTATAACGCT
>JAHZMY010002646.1:0-13160 GCA_027743915.1 Seira sanloemensis | reverse complement strand
TTTATATATTATAGGGCAAAAGTTTGAGCGCATTTCATTTGACAGCTCTTTAAAAATAGAATAGACGGTAATGCTTTCCAATAACACAAATACATAAAATTAACATTCTGATGTAGAAAGGACTCTTTTTTCGACGAGCGCAAATATTTTTCATGCCAATTCCAAAAGCAAACATAAAATCACTTTTTTATTTCTTAATCAGTTCAATTTAAATATTTATACATGAAAAAATTCTTTTCCAATTTTCCAAAATGTATAATTATGTATGCATTATGAGGGCATAGTCCTTTTTAAAATTATGTACTCAATATTTTTGTGCCATAACGAGAAACAGATTAGATATCATTGTAAGTCTTTTGCAGCTCACGCCGATACAGATATTGGCTTTCATGCAAATTCAATTTGCCAAAAATAGTTTTTTTTGGGCAGTCGAGTCAAGTTGGAGTCAAAACCGCAGCAAGTGTATAAAGTTCGGCATGTTTTAAAGACATCAAAAAAATCTGCACAGCCCAGCAAAGAGAGGGAGACGCGGACGATGTGTGCAGAGAAAAATGACGAGAAGCAAATCTTAAATATTTTTGGTGCGCCGGTGTCTACACAGATACATATCTCTCCCTGTCTGATGTGATAATATGAGCATGTCTTTGTTTTATCAGCACCCATTCTCAAAGCGCATTAGGAAAAGGAAATTGGAATTTAAATCGCTTCTTTAAAGAGTAAAGCCGAGAAGTTAAAATCGTTTATATGGCTTTACACGCGAGCACATTGAAAAGTGGCAACGGAAGGAGAAACATGAAAGTATTTAATGTGTCACTGGTATATACTCACACAGAGAGAGGAATTCTCCTTTTTGGAGGGGAGATGCTTATCATAATTCTAATTATGGTAATGGTAATGATAATTGTGTGAAGTAAAGGAAGTCGTATAATATTCATTTCTGTTGAAGCACGTTAAAAGAGCTCTGTACGCTATTTAAAGAGCAGCTCCAATTTTATTCACCTCCTCCGTATTTTAAAGTGAATGGCAGAATGATGGTAATTCTTTGAAATGGCTCTGACTTTTTAAAAGCCCTCAATTCAATTTAAAGCAGAGAATGAAAATGGCGATAATTATCCCAAGACGATTGCATTGCAAAACGCACAAAATTTAAATTGATTTAAACACACAATTTGCCTTTTAAAAATGGGNCACACAATTTGCCTTTTAAAAATGGGCATGAGTATAACTGTAGAAAATCCATTTCGAAATTGTAAACTCCAATTACACATTACACTTATACTTATGCAAAAGGAATGTAAGGCGATTAAAGTGTTTCTTTTGTGCCGGCACTGCAAAAAAAAGGCATATCACCAATGCTCATGCATATTTTCCTAACGTATTAAGTCATTAATCAGAGATCCCCAGAGAAAAAAAAGTGAATTTAACTATGCACCAATTTGCTCAACATTTTATTAATAGTTGAAAAAAATGCAGATGATTCAAATCAACAGCAGCGATTTTCTCTGTTCGCAAAAGAGCATCCGACTCCAAAAATCTCCCCTTTTGAATTTGTGTATCTGCCGAAACCATCTAGAAAAACAGATCACTTCGATAAAGGAACATGTAATTGCAGCCAATTTACGCGAAAATATTTCTGGGTGGTTTGTTTAACTGCTGCTGCTGCTGTGCTACCATATCAGACAGGCATGATCATCATCATTGTTCAAACGATAATATCACCGTAATTTCTGCACACTGCACACTATTACGCAGTATAAAAACACATTTCATTAGATTAGAGAGCCACGAGAGTTTTGAAACAGTGTGCCAAGAAAACATGAGCGTAGCGGTGGCGGTACTTTAGTATATGTACAAGCTCTCCCATCACCAAAACCGTACTCCTTTTTTAACACCATAACATGTCAGCAAACACAACAGCCAACTATTCATTATCAAAAAAGTGTATCACTTTGTTTATCCTACTCTGTGTGTGTGCGCTCGCGGTTGTGTTACAAAAGAGAAACAATTTTTGGAGGAATGAGATTATATACATACATCGGCTTAACACATGTCAAGAGCCGTTTCTCAATACCCAGAAAAATCATTTTTTCCTCACATGACATCAATTACTCTGCTCTGCTGCGGGCTTGCCATTTGCAAACTCGTATACACGCAGGAATCCGATGAGAAGCCCAAAAGCTCATTCTCATTTTCACCTTTGAATCGGCGCATATATAAAAAAGAATATTATTCAAAGAAAGAATCCTATATTTCTATTATTCTTCCCTGCGTTTGCCATTTCATTTCAAGCCACATAAATTCACTGAGAAAATGGAATCTGATCAGATAAAGAAGCGAATCTAATCCTCTAACGTTTTCTCATTTTATCTTCATTTGCAACAAAATACTACAACCTCTGATTCTCTCTCCCAAAGAGACACAAGCGCCCTGCGAAAAAAAGTGTATTTTTCACTTTAGATTTGGCACGCAATCGTAAAATAATTTGAATTAGGTATAGTGAAAAAAAGTGTTTTGTTACGTGTGCTTTATGCACCATTTTTCACAAAAGATTTGCACATTCTCTATGTAAAAGTGTTGAGATTGAAATGCAGATGTATGCGACGCCGACGATGATGATGATGAGTTGTGTGCTGGCTGCATAGAGGAGACATGATTGATAGATATCATCAATTTGTGCAAGAGAGAATAAAAGCAGCATGTGGTCCTCTCCCATCATCATCATAATCATCAGGCCCACTCAATCTCTCTCATTTTTCCACAGAGTGAATACTTTGTAATATGAAAAGGAAGTGAAGTCGGTGATGTGGATGTGAAGCCAGGTGTTGTTGTGTCAGTAAAGTAATACCATTAAAAGCCAAACAAAACTAACGTGACGGTTACATGTATGATTTTTTGGGAGCGGAGTGAGAGAGAGCCTCTTTTGCTCACACCGTGTTTCACTTGACTCACTTTAAAAGGGTTGCGAGATTCAGAGGATGGATAGACATTGTACTCATTTAATTCATTTAAAGCATTATAAATTTTAAACATGATTTGTTTCATGATAAAACACTAGGCATCTATCACATAGGAAATCTCAACAAACCAGGAGCTATTTATAAGCGGAACATGCTCTACGAGGCGGTGTGGTAGCAGATGTTTGTTGTTACCATAATAAGTCAATTAAGTCAGCTTTACACAGCTTCTTTTTTCCCTCTGCAGCGATGAATGAAACGGAAATTAGTATTTAGAGCGTTTAGCGGATATTATTCTATTTACCTTTAAGGAGAATTTATTTTTATTTGACGCACAGCTCAAAAAACAACAACTCAAACTCCCACTTTTTTTCTAGTTTCCACATGAGCTGTGATGATATGACATGAAAATGTAAAGACCGGAGGTGCTTGAAAGCGTTGAAATGGATTCAAATAACTTTTGCACGGCACACACTCACTGTATCGAAATGCTCTCTCCGGCAATTCCTGTCATAACTCACTTCCTCTGTTGAAATCCTTTACTTTGGCTTTGATGGCTCCTTAATTATCCAATGTATTCTTGGAGCTTATATTAGCACAAATGTAATTACTGCTGTGTCAATTAACGCATGAAATTGCCTCACTTGAACTTTTATGATTTTCTCTACTTCTCTTGCTATATGAATCTTTCACACGAACATCAACAGAAAAAAATGCCTTCACCATGTAAAGTTTTTTTTGTCAATGAAGAGAACTCTATGTAGCTGTAGCTCATCCACCCACACAACACAAAGTCATGCAAGTTGATTATAAATTAGTTTTGTCGCCAAACGTCAAAGCAAGAAGAGAGGGCTTTTGCAGCACTAAAACGTTTTCCATGCGGTGTGTGTGTAGAACCTCTTGTCTTCATGAAAGTCCAACGAAATCCGACAAAGTCAAATGAGCCACGCACGTGTAATGTTTCACCTCAGACACTTTTTCCTCGCCGGTAGGTGACAACTTCACTTTAATTATTGATCCTTCTCATTTCAGGCAATCCTTTTGCACTTCGCGACGCTTCACTTTTTTCCACCCAAAAAAATGTACGCTTATGTACCGGAAAGAAAAAAAAGTTTCTGTGCAACGTGTAGTAGTATGTCTAGTCCCAAGAGTTTATTCAATTTCCCCCGAAAAAAAATCGAATAAAGTGCCGTCGAGACTCTTGAGAGAAATCAATCAGCTCTCTTTAGACTGTGAGAAATGAAGTGAAAGAGCATAAAGTTTGCGGAACAAGCCAGCGCGGATTTGTTCTTGGAGTTGTGTTCTGGAAGCAAGTTGGTAAGTGACTGAGAAGCACTTCCCCATTTCCATCCATTCAGTTAGCCACTTGTCTTCTCTCTCTCCCTTCTCTTTCAGAGAGCTCCTTACTACGCGCTGTGTGACTCAGTTACTCTCTCACTACTCTCTCGTGCTCAACGTTGAACTCTTCTTCGACGCGGTCGTCGGTGTATGTCTGTGCGGCGGTGGTAGTGCATACATAAATGTGTGTGTGTGTGGCTGTACTGAAGGAGTTTGACAGTGAGCAAAAGCACGAGAGTTTTGTGAGGGAGAAAAAAACTACGCTTGTTGTAGTTTTGTAAAGTGTACACAATTTAGGCGAAGAGAGTGTTGTGTAGTGTAGTAGTTTTGTCATAAAGTTTTGTTCAACTTGCGCTTACGCTCTTTAAGTGAGTGAGTGAGCAAAGCAAAAGCACCATCACGATCATCATCATCATCTTAATAACATAACATTCTTTAAACTGTGGCAGAGTTGTTGTTCTCTCCTTCTGTGTGGCAGCTGAGCCTGCCGCAGCGACGAGAGAGAGAAAAAAAATGTTTAAGTCGCTTACAAGCCAACCCATTGCACTTTCTCATAAAACTTGACTCACAAAATAATATATCCCTTTTCTGCCGAGCCTTTTCTCACAAGTCAAACTGCTTCCTACTTCTTTTCCCTCTCTCTCTGTCTTGTTACACGAGAGAAAAGTAGTTTGGCCAACAGTACAAAGTTGTTTCCGTTGGAGTCATGAGCTGCGTATAACCATGAGCCGCCTCTACTTTCTCAAGTTTCCTTTCGAACTCTGCGGCCGCGAACTCAGGAAGACGGCTTTGCTTTTCATTTCACTTAATGTAATCTCATCTGTGAAAGGAAAAAGTTTTTTTCCTATTGCAATTTTCATGTAGCCTTCCTCATTTTCGGATTTGAAAGGAAACAGACTTTGCTTCCTTCTTTTGGTCTGATGTGAAGCAAGTCCATTTTCCAGCTTTCACTATGTTTTTGAGCTCGTGCAAGCTCTTTCTTTCTCTTTCTCTCTCTCTGAAGTCTCGTGAGTAATTCACGGGTCGTCAGGAAAGGTGCAAGCGAGAACGGCTTGGTTTCTCGCTATCCATCCTCCGCAATCCATTCATTCTTTTGTACACTTCACACAGTGAAGCTGAGTGTGCTCAACGTTTTTGTTCGCAGTTTGCAAGAACAAAGGGGAGAATGAAGTTCGAGAGGAGTGACTGCAATTTAGAGGAAATCATCTGCTTGGAACAATGAGCAACATTCCTGCCGGAATGAAAGATGAATCTGTGTGTGGAGTAGTTTTTTTTAGTCAAATGTAGTTATCCTTATTTTCTATGGTTGGTGGTGATGATGGTGGTATACGTGGTGAATGGTGATGCGGTGGTGGTGGCATTGCATGACATGCACCATCATCATCATCAACAACAACAACAGCACATCCCCACCAGCTTCAATCTTCCTCCTCTTTCTTCTCCTCATTTTCTAAAACTAGAGATGCATGAGTCCGCATACGAGGGTCGTATTAAGTCATGAAAATTCCTTTGCATTAGACCTATTCACCCTTTCCAAACAATTTATATATATTATTTTTTTGTTTTCCTCAATTTCCCATTTCACCCAGCTTGTTGTTCCATGAAGAAAGGAAACGAGAGAGAGAAAAAATTATAATGATACAGCACACATACACCGGGTCCCTTCTTCTCTCTTTTAGATTTGCAGCATGCATAAAAAATGTGAGGATGACGATGACAAGCACGCATTCATTCAGCCAAGTCTAAGCAAACAAGCTTGAATGCTTGGGCGAGTGCATGTTGTGTAATATAATGATGTGTATATGTATTTATCTCCGCCAACAAAATAGACAAAGTGCGTCTATCCCCGTGTTTATCAATGTACTCGGGAGCGAGGACATACATATCAACATCACCATCACCCCAAAACATGGGATGTGCCAAAAGATTTACTCTTTTTGCCCATCGCTCTCCTCCGACTCATCTGTGTACTTTTCCTGGTGTAAGTAATAATAATAATAATAATGCTCAATTTCAAAGTTAACTCGTTCCTCTCATCCGCGGCACAGGGAGAATTTTCAGTTTTCCGGTAAATGGATGATGGAGGAGATGTGAACATGCCAACATTTATAATGCTAATAGTGCAAGCTGAAGAACACGAGGAAGACCCTCATCATTGCATGCTATAATCATCATTATCATCATCGCATCATCTTCATAATCCTCAGCTACAGATTCCACTTCTACTACGAATTTATGTCCGCAGAAGTTGACGAGGAAAATGATCACAAGAATAGTGGAGGGAGAGAGGGAAGCAGATGGTGATTACTTAAGCATGATCCTGCGACACATCTCTCTCTCGCGTGTGTTGGAACATCATTATATCCTTGGTTCATGCATAATGTCACATCAAAACCATCGCGCTCATAATTGCATTCTGTAAGAAAGGCTAATTGCCTGTTTTATCCCTTCGGAGTGAGTGAAAGTGAGCTCTTTTAAATTGACTGTGTAAAAACTTTTGCACTGAATAAATCTGAAAATCAAATTGACAATAGAGCAGAACCTCGCAGTTAATTTTCAAACGTGTATTTTCATTTATTAAATTGATTATTAAATTGATCATTTCATGTCTCTCGTCAAGTTTAATGGCTTTCTGATTGCACATGCATTTAAAATTAGATATGAGCTCACGGATGCAATCCCTAATTCAATCTTTAAATAATTTGTCATAAAGTACTACAACAAAGGTACTTCTTTGAAATACTTTGATAAACATTCATACACGTAGTAATAAGTCATAAAAGGCTTTCTAACAAAAGTGTCAATTACTCCAAATGTCCATCGAGATGGAGCGAACGGCAACCCGAGCAAATAAAATAAATGAAGTGAGTACACGAAGCTGAATAAATTATTTGAGCAAAGTTATAAAAGACCTTATCTTGTTATCATATTTTATTAAAGAGCATACACAAACAGCCTCTTCAATTCTAATAATAATAAAAAATTCCAACGAAAAGACGAAAGGCAAATGGACTTTTTCTTTAGTATTACCATTTGTGCAAATAAAGGCAGACTGCAAATACCCAGCATATGTCGATGTGGTTGAGTTAGCGTTTTCACAGTTTGGTTGGGCGAGAAACCGTTCACAGTTTAATGCTAAACGAATCCCCACAGTATGACTCATTTAGTAAATAAACCTTTCAAAATCGAAATTAGCATGTTTAAATTTTAAAAAATACAAAAGGGACACACGGAACAACGGAATATTTTTTTATATATTTTGATTGTGCTCTTTCATTCACAAAAAGGGAGGAATTATGGCGATACACAAAGTACACATTTAATATTAGTCCCACACACACTCCCGAGCAAAAACCTCATCCATCCATTCGTCCATTAATAATACACCGCAGAAGCCCTCATCTCAACAGGAGCGGGAGTGAAGAGATCTTGCCGGATGAGCGTCATTTGTTATGTATAAATGCACGAGATGATATATACAATTTTTGCATGAAAATATGTACACCAATTTCATACTTTTATTTCTCGCTCATCATTTACACAAACAGCAGCCCATCTCCTCATTCAGTTGGAGTTGGAGGGAAAGGGGAGAAGAAGAAGAACCCATCGGAAAAATGGAAATGCAAACAAAATACGAGCAAAGGGGGAGAGAGAGACAGCAGCATATTATTTACAAAAATGGTGCCGTCATGTCATCCCATCACTTCTCTTCACCAAACACCACCATCATCAACAACATCAGAGGCCTGAAGCATGTTGATCTTATGCGTAAACATTGGGATAAAAAACGTGAATGCGCACACTATATTAGTATTTCATTATTATCATTTTTCCTCCTAGATTTGAGTTGTGCATGAATTGCGAGGATTTGGTGATGTATGCCCAGTTTTTTCTCACTGAACAACCGTATAAAATCCAGAGAGAGAGAGAGCTGACTCCAAAAGGGGAAAAATCTATTTGGCCAACAAGAAGGGAGAGAGAGAGAGTTTGCAGAGGGAAGCGTAGTAGAGAAAAAGACGAGGAGTCAGTGAAACATGCAAATATTATTAACAAGAACCCTAGATCCTTGCTTACTTTACTCCACTTGTAAATTGAACGTTGTGTTTACACATCCACAAAAAATAACATAATATGTAGTGATTTAGACGAGTCCCACGAAGCAAGAAATAGCGAGACGTACTGCAGACAGAGCTAGAAAAAAAGAGATTTTGTTTCCTCTGCAAGCATCCTTTTTAGTTGATTTCCGCTCATGTGGATGCTCCAGGAATTGTGATGATACGGACCCTATTTTTCGCACTGATAGAGCTAGTAACAACTTCTTCATCATCATCGCCAGCATCATTACTACTGTTGCAGCCCCTCTCCTTTTCTCTCTCTCTCTCTCTCTCTCTCTCTCTGTCTTTCTCTAGGAACAAAGGAGAAAATGAAAATGAACTTCCGCTTTAAGGAAAAAAGGCCGCATGTGTGATGTGATGCGGTAAAGGTCTTGTCATTTGCCAAAACTGGATGGTGAAGCATTTTTTTTACTGGAAGTCACAAGTGGTGGCGGTATGCGGAAAAGTGGCAGGACTTATGTGCAAGATAGGCCATGAATTTTGGAAGCCAGGCCTTTCTCTCCCCCCGCTTTTTATTTTCATATCTATAAAAATTATTTAGGCATTCGATCCCATTTTCTATTAAAATCCCCTTTTTTCTCTCGCTTTCCCTTATCTCGACACGTTTGAATTGATGAGGGAAAATGGATGCTGCTGCTTTCTTTATAGAGATAGAAGGTGGATCTTACTCTGTGATAAGAAAAGAATGTATGGCTTTGGGAGTCGGTGTGTGTGGTGGTGGTCTTTTCCTCCAAGCAGCGCTTGCACATAGACACGGCTTACGAGCAAACCCAAATTTAAGGAAACGAAGCGGATATAATGGGATACGGGAATGCGTGAATAGACATCTGCTACCCCGAGAACTCCACTCCCCATACAAATATTATTTTCGTAGGAAGCAAAAGGTAGAAAAACTATTTATCGTGATCATAACTTCCCTTTCTTCTCTTGGAAGCAATATTTCACCAGTTATAAACCCATTATAATAGTAGATAAGCGTGTGCGCTCACAGCAAAATGATCATCCCCTCTCATTTAATATCCTAATCCGGAAATATTTTCCTTTCTTAGAATGGATATTAAAGGAAGCAAAAAAAAGTTGAGAAACAATAACACTAAAAAATCTCGTCGTCTCAGCCAACACTGAGAGAGAGAGAGGAACCTCGTCTGGGCTTCAACAAAATAGACGAGGAGAGAGATACCGAGTTTTGAGTGGGCGGGACTGTAATTTCCTTTCGATATATTATTTGGGTAAAAGCATTTAATTTTTATATCTCCAAGAAGAACGCTTTTCCTTCAAGAGGAAGTAAGGAGAGAAAATGGTAAATAGGAAAATCATGTAAATTTTTTTCTCTCTCTTGTTTGTCCAGAACAATAGAAACTTTAACTACGCTCTAATGCCAGAGATGCAGCTTTCGCTCGCTGCCAGAGGCAAGCGAGATGAGATGTACGAAGAAATCCCATTTTTCCCTCTCTCTACTTTTTTTTCTCTCTCTCTCGTATCCTTCTTTCAAAGTAAAATGCCATTTTGAATGAATAAATAAATGAATGAAAAGAAGGGAGAGAGAGAAAAAAAGTTGGAAGTAAGTGAGGCGAGACGAACCTTCGTTTTATATGTACATTCTCTCTTTAGCTCTCGTTTTTTTATTCCATAGCAGCCGTCCTCCTCGCCTCTGTCCTCATCTTCCACAGAAGTGTTTACAACATTAAAAAAGTTGGTCGTTTCGTCTACATTTTTTTCTGCCTCCATATATTTTTCCCCATTCAAACAGCTCATCCAGTTCTCTCCTCTTGTTGCCTCCTTTAAAACCATCGCCGTATATATAAAGAAGCCATTGAAAAAAAACAACAAAATGATGGCCATTCACCTATTCATATTAACTCGGATTTTTTTTATCCGGAGGTGGCACATTCCTTTAAGAAAAAACTCCAATTCCATGAGAAGCACTGGATACGTGCATCTTCTTGAGCAATGTATAGTTTGTGGATGCAACCACGAGTCTCCATCTTACACTGAAAGCGTCTATGCACAAAAATCAAAATTAAGTAAAACACCTACATTTGTTTCCAGAGAAGATAGAAAAAACTCTATAATAATTTTTTATCCATATCTAACTTTTTTTGTTATTGTTTACCCTTATGTTCGCTCGACAAGAATATTTTTGTGCACAATATGCATTATAAATGATGTATTATGTCCACATAAACATATACATATACATGTGCGCATAATATATTTCTTTTTAAGCGAAAGAAAAGAATGAGGTACAGAGAGCAACATATAATTTCCCCTTTTTTCCATCATAATATATAAGCATATCATCCATACCAAAGTTGAGTTAGGCTTAGAGAAGGAAGCGTAAAAAAGCGTCAGAATAAAGGTCTTATATATTTAAGCCCATACTCGAAAAGTTATATATAATGTATTCTCTATAACTTTTGTATGTATATATCCCCTCCAGTACTTATCGCGCCACCGAGGCCGACAGAAATTGTTCGCCCTTTCAACAACAAAAGATCCCAGAGCCAAATACTCTCCACTGATTTTCCCTACCCAAATATGGCATTCGGATCTCGGCTGGTTGATTGCCACTATCTTCCCGAGAAAAAAAAACTGTACAAGATGAAGGAGACTCTGACTACTGCTATTACTACGAGAGAAATACCACCACCAGCATTACTAAAAAACTTTACAACAACAACATCTACTACGACGACTACTACACATTCAAACATCCAACTGCAATACTTTTTTTTCGCTGTTAGCGTGCTTACATAAACGTACAAAAGCCGTATAAAACTTTTTTTCTATGTCTCTCGCTCTTTTTTTAAGATGTACCTATTACTATAATGGAGTGGATATTCTATTATTTTATAATATCTAGCTGAGAAATCAGAGGTATATCTGTGAGTGTGCACATATAACGTACGTACATACATACATGCCTTTGCCGAAGAATAAAGCCTCCTTTTTCTATGCATATGCCTCTGACTTGAGTAATGTGAATACACTACACTCAATTTCCATCTCATTCTTTTCTCTCTGCCTCACTTTAGGAGAAGGCCCACGTGGAGAAGAGATATCACATCCAATGGCTTGGGAGAATGAGGCGAGTTTTGCCAACTCTCGTTCTCCTTGGGACGCCCAGCCCACCTAGATATCTCGTCCAATTGTGGATCTTTTTCCTCTTAGTTGTGCAATCGGCTTTGGACTAGGCAGCGAGATGGGAAGTGGATTGGCTGGTTTACGAGGTATGGGGATTTCTTGCTCTTGCATAGCTGACACTGTTGTATCGGGTTCACGTGGGGTCTCGATTCTCAATTTTCTCATGGCATTAGAGAAAAACGCTCTCTACTCAAGGAAAAATGGTTATGGATAAAAAAAAGTTTCCTTTTTTCTTTTCTTTTCGCTCCACAAAGCAGTGGATATGTACGTCTCCGGTGCACGCATAGAGACAAGTAGTTTCACTGATGACTTTAGTGAATCCATTGCATTTATCTTGCTCTCCACTCCAACTACTCCGAGAGAAGCGAATAAACCGAGAAAAAAGTCTCTTTTTTCCTGTTATGTCGACTCACTCAACTCCAATATTTTTTATATGCTGGGCATGAATACATGTCGAAAAGTAGTGGCGTTTTTGGTGGCGGTGGTATTATTTTTTCCAAGAGAGAGAGAGAGAGAAATGTATATGCAATACGTGTTTGTGTGTGTGGATGTGCAGAGCATTGAATTGCTCCCGTGTAATGTCCTTTTCCAACCAGTAGTTACACGTTTTAAGAGAGAAAAAGAAATAGGGGAAAGAGACTTTTCCAACAAAAACGGATGTTCATCGCTTTTTCTTCTTTTCTCGTCTATTTTTTTCTCTTTCTTAAGCTGTCTTCCTTTTATACATAAGAAATGCCTCGACTTCCTGCAGGAGAACTACTTATTCATTCTTTTTTCACTCCCGCTAACTCCGCACAGCTCTTGAGCAGTCAGTTCGTCCCCAATTTATACATTATGAATGTATTTCCCTTTGGATATGTGCATACCATTATATCATAAGATGTATTTATAAATCCTTCTGGTACTACTGCAATTTCCACGAGGAAGGAGAAAAAAAATTCCCGTTCCCTCTTAACTTTTTTTTATTCCTCTTGATTCCAGTTGAAAGAAATAGAGAGAAAAAAATAGAAGCAGTATTTTTTGGTTCATTGCAAGTCATCAAGAGAGCGACGCTATGGGGGCTCCATCAGCCCGTTTCAATGAATGAATAGAATATAAAATGGAATCGAAAGCGAAAAGTCGAGGAGTGGAAAAAAGAAAAGGGAAAAAATCGGTTAATGTCTGTCTCTCTCTCTCTTCTGGCGCGATGCTTTCCCTCTTCTCTTTGTAGTATGAAAAAGAAATGTATGATGATGGCGAGTGCAGGGAAATGTAGAGAGAGAGAAGAGTAATAATAAGAAAATAGTTTAAGGAGTAAAAGGAGTTAGCTGTTACGAACTATGTAGTTATAATACTCTGTGATTTCTCAGACATATTCGTTTATTTCTTGTGCTGTATTACTTGCCAATATGGTACATAAAAATGAGTTGATTGTACTATTACATTTTACTACACAGCTTTTGCATGAATGGCTACGGCTCTGGGTAGCATTTTTTCCCCTCATTTTTATAGGGAAAAGGTCTTTCTCATCATCTCTCTGTTTTTTCCCTTTTTTATTCAAGGATGAAACTAGATTTTCCCTTTTTTTCTTTCACTATCTTTCATCTGATATGAGCCAAGGTATAGAAAG
>JAHZMY010002645.1:0-15784 GCA_027743915.1 Seira sanloemensis | reverse complement strand
GGAAGCCATGTCCGTGTATGAACATGTCCTGGTAACCGGGTCACCAACCCCTTGTCTGCACCGGGAGGGATCTGAAGCAGATCATCATTCGTTGGAAGAAGCCTGGCTCTTGTGGGGGGGCCGGAGCGGGGTCGGCATTTACCTCTTCCACATCCTCGGGTTCCTCCATGTCTGTATTGCACAGCAACAAATAGAAGTTGTTTTGCTCGATTTGGATATTACGTGGGGAAAAACTTATTTTAGAAAGGGTCAATAAATTCAGTCATAAATATTTCCTGTAATTTTGTTCTTGCAAATCCTTATGATGTAAAATTTTCCCATTTATTTATTTTGGTGATATAATCTTTTGATAAAAGTTAACAGAGATGGTTTACAATATTTTTTTGCTGTGCATTGCGGTTCTTTATTCCAGGCAGGCAGAAGATGCAGAGAGTAAATTGATTGGGGAATTTACTCGTTTTCGTGAAATATTTTGTCACCCGGGTTAATATTTTCAAGTAAACTTTTTAGGCAAGACCATTGACGTAATTTGATGTTGAAGGCCATTTTTTATCATTCGATATATCTGGATGCTTTTCCACGCATGTACATACATATAACCTGGGGCATAGGCCATACCAAATCGAACCACTACTTCGGTCTAAAGCATAGGGCATTCCATTTCGGAGCAGTACCTAATAGCGATAAAGCCCACTTTAAAAAAGTATTTAGTCAACCAAACAATTTGGTCGTAGTTTTGAGCATCGCTATTTATTGCTGATGTATTTCTATTGCAAACCCCCTCCCCCCAAAACCATCCCCTCTACTCTCCCTGCAATCTGTCGGTAACAAATTTCGATTATGCTTGACGTTTCTTGACATGCTCTTTCAGATGGCATTCTCAAAAGTTACGAACAGATTGCAGGGAGAGTATCGGGGATGGTTTTTGGGGGGTAGAGGGAGGGGACTTTTGATTGAAATGCATCAGCATTTAATAGCGATGTTACAAGCCCCAGATAAATTATTGACTTGATTAAATGTTTCTTTAATTTAGATGCAAAACGTATTCAAAGTATGTTTTGGGGCTATTTGGCACTGATTCGATTTGGTATGGCCTATGCCTATGGGTCAGATTAGTAGGCCTGGATGTGAATTTGACCGATTTATGCTCCGTGAATGGTGGTTTCGAATGTGAGGGTTTTAAATTAGCAAACTTACGTTACCGGGAAATATCTTTTTCCCAATTTCTATAGAGGTGCTTTGTAATAATTAACCTGATTGACTAATTTTTTGTTCACCTACCAATTTGCACATTTTCCCCCGAGCCTTCATCGCCATCGTGTCCCTCCTCGTTACTGATTGGCGTTAATGTCCCACTGTCATCTTCCTCCTGGTTGTCACGAGGTTGCAAATCATGTAGGTCTGCAATTACATGTCAAAAAAAAGGAATGAAAATTCCTGACCCGGATTATAAGATTGCAGGTCTCCAAGTATTCTATTTCGTGACATTTCACTACCTTTGCAGGTTATCCCGTCGAATGGGTCCTCTTCCAGGGCAGCATGTGCCCACCCGATGAGAAAAATTGTTGCAAAAATAATCATATCAATTTTCGCCATTTTTGAACGCTTTTTCAGTTTTTTTAATCGTGCTCAAGTTTTGTCGTGGCTCAAAAAATGTTTGTTGGTCCAACTAATTTTATTTTTTGGGTTTGTACAAAATATTGGTGCAATTATTTATTAAACCGGGCCTTCAGTTCAGGTTCAGTATTAGGTTCAGGAGAGTCCGGATCGTAAGGACTGAATGACTATGGATTTTTTCATGCGAGGGCAATGATGTATCTCTACTCCACCCTTCCAACTTGGCAGTGTTTCCCACAAACATTGCAAAAAATCTCATAAATTTGCAGCAAACAGCAATATCCTCTTCATGCCAAAAGCATCCCATCCCGGCCCAAATAAGGATTTTTTTGAACCAGAAGTCCTATTGTCGTCCAAAGTTAAGCTTCGGTACGCCATTTTCTTTTTCTTGTGACAAAAGAATAGAAAAAAGAAGCCCAAAATGGAGGCTGCTTGGGAGCGTCTTTTCTCCAAACAAAATACAATGCCTTTATGGCTTTTGGGTGTTCCAGGTGAGAAAAACTGAATTGGTGATAGAGCAATGAGAGAAAATGAGAATGGGAATAGTATGACAAATCAATTTCCTGACCGTCTTTAGCAACCACACATCTCGTTGATTCCCGCACCGGGTCGTACATACCTTAAGCATTTCCTGGAAGCTTTGGGTGACTCCCTCCGTATCTGGTATTGGAGGATTGAGATGATGTGGAAAGATTACATTAGCTTCTCGTACGGAGTATTTAGTGTCCCAATCACATAAGTGGGAAGTTTTGGGTTTGGAAAACTCCAACTGCTCTCCGTGTGGTTTTGTTGGCTCTGATTCTAGTATTACGCAGAGACTAAACTACACTCGAGCCGGACGGGGGAATTCCCGGGCCGGGACAGAAAAAGGGGCGGAGGCGAAAAAATATAAAGTAGGAATTGTTTCTGGTTTAGATACCTAATCTGTAAAACAACGCCTGTTATTTTATCTATTACGGTTGATGTATGAACAAAAGTATTTTGAAAGCAAGCAATACTTGAAGTAGCACAGTGCTTTTGTCGGAACGACTGTTCTAGTAATTCTCCTAATTTTGTAATATTTCCCAAATAATAATTTCCCAAATCATTACTTACAAATTTAACCTAAAGAATACATCAAAACTTGCAAAACATTTCTGCGAAACCCATTGACACTCAAATAAACTCAGACAACATGTTAAGAAGGCAGATTGTACGATTCGGACACCTTATACATACATTTGGAAACTACCCTACAGAACGACGTAGCAGTATGTTTACAATGCTGATTTAAAGAACTGTCTCTGGCAAAGACCGGGATTGTCTGATCATTCCAGGGGCCGGGACGGTGCTAGCTAAGTCCCTGCTATTCTCATCCATTAAGCTGTTCTTGTTTAAGCATCGGTAGTGGCGAATTGCAATGTTTGCAATTAATACTTTAGAGGTTTGTTTTAAACAAAATCTAAGTCATGTTTGTTTGGCCCTTTTCGTCTTTGGGATGAGCCATTTCAGTTTAGCTTAATATCGCTTTGTCGCCTGCTAACTAAATTTGTTCCGGTAAATACGGTGTAGTACATATACATACATAAGCAAGTCTCATTTACACAGGTTTGATTTAATTTTGGCTGAATTGTATACGAAAACTGACGAATCATTAATTATTCTACATGCTTACTAAAGTTGGATCAAGTCAATTTGTGCGAACCGAAGGATTTTAGGGAAAGCAAATTACGTAATTCCTGCACTGGCATTGTTTATGAACCACAAAGGGATCCTTTCAAGATCGTTTTTGACTGGGTTGCAGGATCTACACTGTATTGCTAAAAAAGGAACCCCCCCAAAAAACAAAATTGCATCGAAAGGCAGAGAAATTGAAAACTTTTTTTCTAGGGAAGTTCGAACAACTGTGATTGCACGTTTTGTTGGTATTATTTTATTGCGGAATTACGTGAGCGATAATTGACGGATTTCGTCAGCAGGGGCTATTGTAAGTTAGTATTTTATTCATTCCGAATCAGTGTTCAATCTTGACAAATAGTGCCACATTCCAATTCCTTCGACAAGGTCTATACTTAACAGTAAGGTATAGTGCAAGTAAAATACTATAGTAAAATTTCAAAGAATGCAACTCTACAAAGCTATAACTGTGCAGCATCAAAAACAAACTCAAAATGAGAGGAATTCGTTTTTTCTTCGGTTTAGAAATATGAAACTTTTCATCATAAATTTTTAATTACGGGTAGCGCAAACAAAGAAGCATTTAAAGTCGTCTTACTGAACCACAAAATCTCGGTGAGAGGTAGGAAGAGCCAACTCAAATGAATCGTCGTCTAACCAAATGCAATTCATTGTCGCTCAATCTATTTAGTAAAGGGAAAGAAAGTGATTGACGACTGATGGGCAATGTGATCGAGACTAATTTCCAGATCGAATTTTCTTACTAAATGAAGGAGATTTGCTAGGTTATATCTACATAATTTAATTTATAAATTCAGCTCATTCAACCACCACCTAAAATACTTTTATTGTATACCTAATATATATAAACCATGGCTGACACATAACTAAAAAAAACTTGCTCGCGACGGGAATTCAAAAGAATACAAAGTTTTGGATCTCGCCATAAGGTGGCATATGCCGTGAATAATCATTCCTAAATTTCCACGTTACTGAAGTTTATAAATTATTTACACATGCCAAATAATTGTTGCAGTGTCCAGTGTGCATCGGTTTAGAGACGGGTGGAGCCAGATTCCAAGTCGTCCTCAGCGATTGACCGAAGGTACACTGACATGACTCGATGCGCCTCGGCACGATTTCTTCCGTTCCCGTCCCGCTGTCCCGCCGCCTCCTCAGACTCCTCATTAGCGTTGAGTTCTTCGACGCTCTCGCAGTGCGGGGCACGGCGTAGGATGAGGTAAAGCAGCCGCAAAATTCCAAGGATGAAGAGAAGGAAAAGCACGACCAAAGCTATCACCGAGAGGACTGATGCGTAATTTGATTTGTAAAAAAATACGGGAAAATAAAAAAAATGAAATTATGGGTTTCAATGGAAATTCCAAATACAAGTCTGCCACGAAATTTATTGCGGGAAAAAGAGCATGAGGAGATCCCAGACGTTTTGCTCTGCCATTTTAAATAATACAATTTGTATTTACGAATGCAGGGGAATTATGTTCAGAATTTTCTGTCGCATATTTTAAAGGCGTTTGTTACTTCATGGTAAAATGATTTGCTTATGGGTTGAGTTTCCGGTGCGTTTTTTAAAAGATTTTCTTATTCTAGTTTTAGCAAAATATTTGCAAGTTATAAAAAAACAAATTTGAGGACAAAGTTTTACAGGACAGAGAGCGAGTTTTGGGACCTCCTTAATTTTTATGCGGAGTTTGAAGCAACAACACTAAACAAATATTTCGGCTCATGTAATGGTAACCTACTTGGTATACAACCAAAGCTTTTTCATAGCTGAAAATAATTGATCTTACCTTTAAGCGTAATCAAGGATATGAAATCCGCGCCAATGTTCTCAATCAACTCTGCCCATCCCGTAAAGTTGAGGACTGGGGTGTATGCTGACCCTGAATTTCATCAAAGGGGTTTGAGTAAGTAATTCAATTTTTTCCAGACAAAATTTAGAATGCTTTGTATAAACTTATGTATACATGTGGATTGAATGGAATTATAAAGGATACGAAATCAAGATGAAAGCTTATTAAAATACTGGCTCCGGACTTTGTCAGAGGCAATTCGAGGCTGTGTGTTTAAAACTGATCGCTACACTCTACCAAGAAATTTAGCTCCAAATTTAAACAAATGCCAATTTTAGCTGCGTGCTTTTTTTTTGCTAAAACAAAAATTCAGGTATGTAAAAATCATATAATTCATGCCGCAGAATATTTTAAGTTTCAACACTTTTTATAGAAATATAAAATTTTATCCACAATATGGAGCTGGACAACGTAAATTTGAGTTAATCAAAATCAGTTCCAAATTTAACCAACTCTACTGGAAACCATGCTTCGTTCAGTGTGAGAATCTGCTACCATCTCAAAATTGCATTATATTATGTACAGCAAGTTTTAGCAGATTTTTGGGGCAACTTAAGATACTGGAAAAAAGAGCTTCTCCTCTTACCATCCCATCCTTCCAAAAAGCTGTTGTTCGTCCCACCGACGAGCTTCACCCAGCCATTGCTGGCCTTGCTAACATTCATAACGAGCGGAAAGTGGATATCTGCAAAATGCAATTATTTACAGCAAAACAGACACAAAAGAAGGACGATTCCATGGAAAGATTTTCCTCATAAAAAATTGTGTTTGTCGCAAAAAACCAAATCGACTCCTACCAAAGGAATGTACATGTACATATTTATGGTATATATGTAAATAAGTACCTTTTCTTCCAGCGTAGTTCTTCGCCGTCCCGAGATTTATCCACGGATTCAGCACTTTTCCCAGCAAGTCGAGCATTTCATGCGTTCTCAAATTCCGCCAATTATTTTATTCAAAAGACAATTTTCACTTGAAATATAATCTTTTCTACTGGGTGTAATATTTGCAATGAGAGATCGCCTCCAATCAATTTTTCCCTCCGAGCCGTGAAAACTATTCAGAAGCAATTTGTTAGTATCAGAGCTTGCACATTACTCACGGCAATTATTACATTCCGAGTATTTTCCAGCTCAAATATTTTTTTTTCTGAAAAAAAATGTCACTCAATGCCCAATGGCTAACATTTTTTTGTCACAATTCGTAAAGAAGCAAAATCTGACCCGAGTCGAAGACTGCACAACGTCCACCGAAGGAAGCAAACAAACTACTGAGCGCCCATGTATTTTTCCTCGCCTCGACGAGTTTCAACAAATTTATTTTACATTCATACATATGTACGTATAATTACATCCATATACATAAAAACATCCAGTTTGTTTTTGCAATAGGCGTCACGGATTTCCGAGTCGGAGGGAAAAAACATGGGAAAAACGATATGCGAAGCAAATAACAAAAAAATGCGTGAGCGTGTCCACTGACACTGTGCCATATCATCATCTTGAAACCGAGTGGGAAAAGGCGAAACTCGAGTGAAAAAGGGTGAGATGTAAAGAAAATGAAGGAAAACGAATAAAAGTATCAAGAAAAAAATAAATCAGCCCAGTGACGAGCCGTCGATGAATCAATTTCCGTGACATCTTTAGCAACCGCGTCTCGTCTCATCCCGTCACCCGTCGCGTGTCGTGCTTCAAACTTCAAAGCTCAAATAAGTTTGTTTTTTTCTTCTCTCAGATGATGAGGTGATGAGCCTTCTCGAGTTTCACTACATGAGTGAGTTGAAATGAGATGAAGAAGATGGGTCGGAGTGGAAGGGAAAGGAGAGTGATCTTTTGAAACGTGATCGGCTCGCTGGATCTGGATGATCTCTCAAATGCTTAGGTACTTGAGAGGGGATGCTTGCTGAGCCGACTTTCTCTTTGTTCGCCACTTTAGGAAATATTTTCATGGGTGTACATACGCTGCCTTTGTTCGAATTCGAATAAATAAATGTTGCTTTGAATGGGAATGAATGTGTTTGAGGAGCTCGTTTTCTTGTGTTTTCAAGTCTTGATGGACTAGCTCAATGATAATGGGATGAGGCTTAGTAGTTTTTTTTTTGAAGTGGTTAATTCTCCCATTTGTCTGAAGTGCAGATATATATGTGAAAGCGTCCTTTGAAGTAGAAGTAGCGTTGGGGGTTTCCCCAGCCACAGGTTTTTCCCAGTGGGATGGGAAAAACGTTTTTCCCGGGAAATGTCCGAAACTCTTTAAAACTGTCCAAAACGTAGACTGTGTGCATTATATTACTTCTTTCAGAATGCCCCAAGCCATTGAGCTTTTCCCACTTTTTATATTGTGTATATGGCACTGTAGTCTTGTACGGTTTTGGGCAGCTAGGTTGTGGACGTTCAAAATGGTAAATATCGGCATTTACCGGTAAATACCAATTTTTGGTTTTCCTCGATTCCAACACTACTTTTAAGGGATTCACGTATGTACATAGGTAGGTTTTTTTCATATGAACACGGGAAATATTTGCGATGATTAGTGCCATGACTTTGTATGCGTGCATCATGACTTGGTAAAATACGAAAATGCTGAGTAATGACATGAAATACGAACTGTTGGCGATTTAAATAGTTTTCGAGTTGGAATTTTATCAGGAATCCTTCAATAAATTATTACTGTGTAATAAGTAATATGTAATATGACATGTTTAATATGTTAAAAAGATGCTGGTATAAAAAATTCTATAAGATCATGATCATGCATCGTTCCAAGTAAATATACCGGAAGAACAACAATTTTTCTTCACTCCGTATTGTCTCATCAAGAACATGTCATGTCACATTCGCTAGAAGAGAGCTGAATGTTCGTTATGATTTTTTCCATGCTTCGGCAGTTACAATTTTATTTCCTACTCGTCGAACCAGTAGGTGATGCAGCTTTCAGTTTTAATTTATTATGGCATGAGCAAAGAAGCATACCGAATATTCAGCTGTCTTCTTGCATATGTTCCGTTTCTCCATGATACTGTCTATCTTTATATATATTCACGTGGAAAAACGTTTGCTGTGGATGGATAATCATTTCCTGTCAAGATGGGTGCTCAAAAATACGACTTTGTCAAAATACACGCTTTCACGCAGTCCGTCAAATCAGACTGGCAAAAATTGCGACAAACGTCGAAATATGAAAATTGTAAACAACATAACGACCGCGACGACGACAAAATGGCTATACAATGTGAAAAAGAGTCGTCTGCAAAAAGGGCTGTATGTCAAAAGTGTGGTCTGAAAAAAACAATAGCTGGTAGCACAAAAACTGCCAGATCAAACTTTCGAAAAAATGCATATGCAATTAGTAAAATTTTAACTGGCAGATTTCGCGTTGGCAGTTTTCGCACTGGCAGTTTGTGTATGGCAGTTGTCGATGGGGCAGTTTTCGTGGAACCACAATGGCTGTATGCTTTGCATTTCACATAGAACATAGTCATTATTGCAGACGGCAAAATAATCATCCATTTCTTCAGACCACACTTTTGGCATATACCCATTTTCCCGTTATACACTCTTGACATAACCATTTTTTCGTATTCGATTGGAATTAACATAGGCAAGATATCCATATATATGGAGGCGTTTAGCATTGCAGGATAGAATTCCAGGATTTTTTCTCCGATCCCGATACCTTGGCTTTTAAAAGAATGTAGACTACCGGTTTGCGAATCACGGTTTAATTGACTCGGTTTGTCATGGTTAGATGACATCTAACATGAGTGGTGTATGAAAAATCACGAGCAGCATAGCTCCAGTGATGGCGCAAGCTTGTTAATTGATTTTTAAAAAATAGGCTTGAATGTTGGAGGCTCTACACCATGTCTTGAAGATTTGCTTGACGCACATAAGATGTTTTTGAAAACTTGGATTATTTTCAAATTCAAATTCAGGATTCGAATCCAACCAAAGATTGGAATGATTTAGGACGTTGGATTTTTTACTACTTCAACTAATACGTGATTTAAAGCGGTTCACCAACACTGCAAAATATTTTGTCCCGAATTTTTTAACACGTTATCTTAACCCATGACTCAATGAGATGCAATTAATCTGGAATGTCCAACTTAACCTAATAAGCAATTTTACTATTTAGCTCACCATGACAGTTGATGCTTGGCCAAAAAAAGGTGAAAACAGGAGAAATTAAAAACTGTTTAGTTCAAAAAGTGTCTCCTTCCAAATATTTATTATCATATAATTTTTTGTTATTTAAATACATAACAGTTACTCCAAATCTTCGTTGCTGTGCACACCATACTTTTTTTATCTTACAGAATTGGTTTTAAATTGTTGGTGGTTGAATTCTTCGTGGACACATACTTCCATCATACACACTATTTTTTACGCCTACGCTTGCTGCTTCTTCTTAGTCAAACTTTAGTATTTTCCCGACTCCTTGTCAAAAAAATGCGACGTTTCATAAACCCTTATTTCCATAAATAGTTTCTCAGATTACCCCAAGCCCTTAGGTGGTGGGCCGATTTGACTAGAACAATTAGCACCAGTTCCGGAGAACTTTCAAATCTATTTGGACGCCCCCATACTGGAAGGAACGCGGTACAAGTTAGTATATCCGTTAAATGAATTTCCCTCTTTAAATTACTTTAAATTTATTATGATTCGAGACATTATAAAAATGAATTGAATTTTCCCTCGTAATTTCCAATGGTGTCGTAATGTACAAAAATCAGGAAGAAATGTCCAACTTTCATTTTCAATGTATTCATATTAATTGTAACAATTTTGATCCAGACGGAGTTCCAATTGAACATGGCCGTAGCCAATAAATTGAGAAATTTTTCCGAAGCATTTCCAAAGTTGCTCGAAAGTTGTTTGTTGGCTCGAACCAGTTTTGAGTTTTGAAATTCAGTACTTATATGCTCGAATATTACTCTGTAATAAATATTTTCTCACATTTGTTAAGACTAAAATTCCTTCTACATTTGACTAAAGATTCAGCCTTACGCTTAGCACAAGGTTTAATTAATTCGTAGTGTTTTTGGCGCAATCATTAGACACTCTTACCGTGTCATCGGCACACTCTTAAACTTTTACGAAAACAAATTTCAGGAATTTTAGAAATTTTAGGTACTTTTAAAAAGACCGACAGAAAAAGAAGCGTCCCCTTTTCTGACCACCTCTGAGTAAATGTAAAATTAATACGCTTTTCATCCGAAAATGTAATACAAGAAACAAAATTTCAAAAATCACTGCAAAAAAACAAACTTTAAAAAATTGACAACACATTTTGCTACAGTTGTCTTTGAAAAAAAACGTCCGGAACGGTTTTAAGTTTTAATTCGAATTTTCATTGCTAATCTTATTTTATACAGTCGCAAGTGGAATCATTCATTACGAAGACTTCTGAAGAAGATACGTAATTAATTATACCGCATACGTAATTTCAAATGTTTTGTGCAACTCATTTGAAACGAAAACCGGAGTTTCAGTTTCTCCGTTTTTTTGCTGAAACAAAGAATAGTGACAACGGCGATAATGGTATACCTTGAAATCAACTTTCTTATGACGCCATCTCAATTTTCCGTCTTTTTTTCTCCACATCCTGCTGCTCTACAATCATTGTCTCACACTCTTTGACGGCTGCTCCCAGATCAAGTTCCGAAGTATCCTGATTCACAATGAAGAATATGGCGGCAACGGACCCAAGCATGGCGATGTAGAAGAAGACGACAAAAACTGAAACCGAAAGATAGCTGATTAGAACAGGCGGTACATAATTGTCAAGGTGGGTTGCTGGGGAACTAATGTTCCCCCTGAAAAACTATGCACATATCGTCCACGAATTCGGAAAATGGGGTACCTATATCCAAAAATCGGCTTGTGAGAACTTCGAATTCGACGTGTACTAAGGAATTTTGGGAAAAGAACAGTTTATTTACAAATTTTGGCTTTGTTCGTCAATTTGAATATAACGTATTCTATGACCGATAGAAGAAATAAGGACAAATGTAGTTTTTTAGAAACCGTTTCGCAATGTGCCCCAAAATTCATATAGACTTTTTTCATATATATAAGCGACAGCTTTTGCATACAACCCATTTGACGAAGCCATAGTCGATATTATGCGTTTAAACGCAAGGATGTCGGAAGGGGTATCGATTATTTTATGTTTACTCTAAATTACCTTTCAATACCAAAAATTAGCAAACGGATAAATTCAGAGTATCAACATTTAAAACCTAACATATGTGGGCTCCGTCATTAAAGTCTATTTTCAATATACGTCATTATAGTCTACAGTATACGAAAACGTATACTTTAATGACGCCTATGGGAAATAGACTTTTATGACAGAGCCACAGTTCTGAACAAAATAATATTTTCATTTAAAAAAATGGCTCGGGGATTGAAAGTTCTGGCTGACTTTCCCTGCGTTCTTATTTGCTTTTGCAGTGCATGCTACAGAAAAGTACCGATTTTTGTTTGGAGCAAGTTTTTAATCTACATATTTTTTTTTACAAATTTCTTATACTGACCTTTGAGTTTAATTAATGGATATCCGTCCGAACCAGGTTTCTTAGTCAATGTTTTGCGGAGAGTCGGGAAGCCTCGGACGGTGGTGTTTGTTCCTGTGTGATTCACAGTTATCAATAACAGTTAGTGTACCACGATCCAAGAAAAAAAATTCAAACTGCAAATCCTCAGCAAAATTCTGTTTCCAAAACTACTCCTTTCTTGAGCATAACGGAGCAAATTACCCCTTGCCCTGACCCCTAGTCATCCACTTCAATTAGACCACTGGGGTAATGCGACCCAGTTGTAGTTCAGTCACACGGTTCGAATGTTTTACTAAAATATTTAGGTGTATGTATAATAAAAGTGCACAGTTTGCTAGTCTACGAACCATTTTGTCTGGCGGCGTACCCGTCTCCGGTGACCCTCGAAGAATTGCCTCCCTCGGAGCAGTGGAGATCTGTAGGCACAACAATTACAGTACGATATTGGCTTGGTTGCCGGGAATCCCATAACGAACACATTTTTTGCCAACTCCATCATTTGCCTTTTTGTCGGAATTTAAAATAAAAAACTTTTCGGAAAAATACGTCTAGGATACAGTTATTAAAGGAAACCAGCCGACGGAAAATTATTTTGGATTGAAATTTTGAAAATTGAAATTGAACATATTTTTTTAAATTGAATAATTGAGTATATTTTTTTAAATTTCCCATCAGATTTTCTTATCTAGAAATGTGTGCATGGCTAAACAGTCTTGTACCCTACATGTCATAAACGAATTTAGTTTTGATAAATACCCACCGAAGACATCAGCTTAAAAGTGCAAACGACCAGCAAAATTATCTTTTTACGTTTACTTGTTCTCCAACGGAAACAATTTCTAAAAAATAATGTTATCTTGTCCCAAGTTAGAGAAGATTTCTAAACCTAAATACATAACACACAAAAACGATTTTCGCATACCTCCGCGTGAGCGCCGTTCCGGGATCCCGAGCGTGAGAACAAACAGCAACATGACGGTGCTAACGACAAGCGCAAGAACGGCGCGAATCTTCATGAGGTTGACGAACAAATCGACAACACGCATTTTCGCCTTTCGAACTCTCCACTTAAAAAAAGACTTTAAAGAGAATTTAACCCCGAACACTTTCAACCTCGTCTGTAAAAGATGCTAATTTTCTTGACTATGATAATCCACCTGAATCCTTAGCTCGGCTCTGAATGTCTTCCTAACTCGGAGTTTGAACAGCAAGTGAGCCCTGGCAGAAAGTCGGCAGCCTCTTTTCTCGGCTTCTCGGCTTTCGGCCTTGAGGACTTTTAGAGTGGGCTTTGCAGTCTTCTCTGAACCCTTCTCCTGAGCTTGGCTTTCACCTGCTTTCACCTGCTGATGCGAGGTAAGTGTGTGAGTATTTTAGTACGGAGTTGGTGGAAGAAGGAGCTCCTCCAAAAATAGCAGGGAGAGGGAGAAAGGCCAGCGACGGGAATCAATTCTCGGCCCGTCTCTGGCAACAGGGACCTCGTTGGATGTCGCCGTGCGTCGTATGTCGGATGTACTTCCAAGACTCCTTCTAAAGTTCCAAGAACTTGTTGACTCCTAGCTGCTGACGGCACACACTCATTTTTGTGGACATTGGTAAGTGTAAATAAAATTAGGAAGAATTTTCGGAAGGGAGTCTAAAGGTATTTTTTTGGATCTTGTATGGAAAAGGCAAAATTTCTGAGAGGTTTGATATATGACCAAAATGAGTTTCAGGATTGTTGTTGGAAGGACAATTGCTTTCGTATTTTGGACATTTGGAGGTTAATTGGTTGATGTGGTAATTTGTATTAGGAAAGAAGCAAATTATTGAATTTCCGGTAAAAAAACTTTTTATAGATAGGAAAATTGAAAAACATTTTAATATATAGCAGATTGACCTTTATAGGGCAACATTTGAACTTGTGCCAGTAAAAACTTTCAAATGCCTCTGTGAATCTGTAAAACCCCAATAAAACTATCAATGCCACGTGTAAATTACACTCTTTGAGGATAATATGCACCACTTGTTGTTTTAGATAATTGTGCATTATGTAAAAAAACGGAACAACTGTAGTCAGTCTGATACGGTTTCGGTTGGTTAAATCTAATCTATTAATTTATTCGCATTTTTGGACTTAAGGAAAGGACAAATGTAAGTCAATGAACGGTGTGCGAGTCATCAGCGAGCTATCATTGTCAAGAGTTGAAATCGAAATACGTATATATTTATATTTATCATCATTATTTATATTCTTGTGAACGGCGTGTTATGTAACAAAGCAATCTACCTTCAGTAATTCTATGTTCACCCCAATATCTAGTAAGCGCTGGTAATTGAGCCAAGTATGCATGTTAGACTTAGCATAAGCGTATTATATTTGCTCCATATATGTAAGTATGAATATTTCATCAAACTTCTTTTGAACAGTTTACCATTCTTTAGAGGTTCCTGTGTGCCACCAGAACACCTGAATCCTGAGTGTCATTTTTTGATGAATATTTACATGAAAAAAAGCTCAAGAAGATGGACCGTTGAACATTGAATCGAAAAAGAGGAATTAAAACTTGGAAACATCATCACGTAATATACTCTGTATTTGCTTTGTTATATATCAAGTTTAGAATCAAGTGAAACTGAGATTAGGGGTCATCCATGAAGGACGTCTCGGTAAAAACCCGATGTTGGACCCCCTGCCCTCCCCCTGTCACACTCCAATACATGGGTTGGGAATGACAGGTTATCCGTCGTTATGAACCATCTCCCCCTCCCCGAGTGTGACATATTTTATTGATGGCCTCTAATGTCTAAGCCAAGGTATATTCCAAGTTTAGAAGATTTTAGTCGACCTTGCAGTGTCTTCACATGGTTTAGACAGGTGCAGTGCCAAAGTCAAAAGGGTTGCCGGTGGTCTTCCGGGAATCGAAGTCGTCGCTGACGACGACTAAAAGCATGGCGAGGAAGCCGACAACGTAGATGAAGAAGAGGAAGAGAAAGACTGGGGTAAGAATAGACACAATTAAGTACTTACTTTGAATTTTGGTTCGCGAATTTATTTATTCACATTAGAATAATTATTGACCTTTCGCTAGGACCGTTAGAGTGATGCAATCGGCCGGCTTCTGTCCAATTAAACGGTTCCGCCGGACAGGGCTCAACCTGACGGACTCTGAGGTGCCTATGGCCAAACAAAACCAAGCGTTGAGGTTACATATGCACATTTAAGTTCAAACTTGTGCTAAGCAGTAATTTTGGGAAGGGTGTATTCAGCATTCAAGAAATTTTTGGGAAGGCCCTGAGAAAGGACGAAATTAGGAACAGAGCAAGTCCTCGAAAATGCACTCAATTTACAGAATTGCGAATTAATAAATATCATCTATGAAATCGTAAAATTGAGTAAATGCAAAAGACGTCGTTTGAAAATAGGTTTTTCAGAAAAATCTGACTTTTTCATAAGAGGCTATATGATTTTTGGGGTATATTGCAAAGCGGGTTCTAAAAATTCTACATTATTACGCCCAAAATCGTCCTTGTCGAATTTTTGAAAGCAGGATTTTCCATACCTCCGTTTTACAAACAACAGCGCCTGCATATGCCCCAATTTACAGTTTACCAATGCATACTTAATATTTGAAACAATTTATTTTTATACGTAAAATGTCCACGGATTCTGCAATGTGAAAATTCAAGACTCAAGAAGCAGTTTACATGCACATTTGATTTAATCAAATGTGTTAAATGTAATTGCGTTAAAAGGGAGGGGGTAAAATATACGCTTTTAATTGTTTTGGTGACTTCACCTAATTTAAATATCTCGTAGTAAAGTGCATGCTTTTGTTTGGATTCTTGTAAAATGGATGGAGCGAACTTGTGAAAGAAGGAGAATTGTGGAAGGAAAGGAGTCTACCCGGTTTACAAAAAGATTTGCATATAAGTATTATCAAAAGATATTTGTATTGAGTCAAGTTAAGTATTTATATTAACTAGTTTAAGTATACTGTTGAAAGTGTCGACGAAGTAGAAGGCTGCGTCGATTATATGTCCTCCTCGGACTTAACTCAATCTGACTTAAATGCACTCATGACTTAAGTGCATTAAAACTAAC
>JAHZMY010002644.1:0-12344 GCA_027743915.1 Seira sanloemensis | reverse complement strand
GAGAGAGAGAGAGAGAGAGAGAGAGAGAGAGAGAGAGAGAGAGAAACCGGAGGAGGAAAACGTGAAAGGCCATAACTATCTGCTACAATATTTCATTAAACTTTTCCTTGACTCATAATCAGATGTTCTGCAATAGAAGCTTTCGCTGTCTGCGCTTCCTACAATTGTACTAAAAGAATTACTTGTATCCATGTACGTTTTATTCAAGACTTGGAAAAATTAGAGCTTCCTGCACCCCACATCATTTTACCTTAACTGTACTCCACTTAACTCTCTTTTGACGTATTGCTAAGCTATGACTTCCTCCAACAAAATAATACTAAATACATCTTCCCGTCTTCACTCAAAGCAAAATTGAAAGGTTGAAAGTCGAGAAATATCATTGGGAGGGAAATGGGGAAAGAGAGAACAAGGGTTGCGTAACTATTTTGAGATCACATTTAGAGAAAAATGGATTAAGCAAAGCATGAATGAGATAAAAGTCGGAGTGAGAGCTGATGTCAGCATATTTTCACAATGCAGTCAAAACTTGTCATCCCCTGTTACACACTTTACACTTGCTCCATGAATCCTTACCAATTCTTCAAAAATGTAGCGATTTCTCCCATTGTACTTTTCTTTATAGCTTACATCTTCTGATTTTGTTGCTTTACGTGGAAGATGCGCACTCTTTCGTATCCTTTCTTCTGTTGATGTGTAAGGAAAAAATACTTTTTCTTATACCTAGTAACTTTCTATCATCTCATGTGTATTCCAATTTTATTCACACTTTCAAGACTCAAGAGAAAAAAATGTGCAACTGATTTTTTTTGCAGTGAAAGAAAAAAAATCCCAATAGTGCTGTAGTGTGTTTTGTAAGGAAAAGTCACTTTATGCGTCTCCCTCTTCATTCCGAGAATTTTTCTTCGCTTGCATTACTCAAAGTGAGTAATAATAATAATAATCATAACAGTAATGACGGGTCTCTAACTTTCCTTTCGAGTTCGTTGCATTGTGTGATTTTTTTTGCTAGTTTTATGTGATGCCATTTTCTTATTTCACATTTCCTCCAAGTCTGTACACACACACAAAATGTAACAATGGGCTGTGGTATTCTGAAACGAACATAAATGAAAAGAGCTGTTATGTTTATATCTCCGAATGTGTTTGGAAGGCAAGGAGAAAAGTTGGCGGTATTCTAATTACAAATTGTATGCATAATAAGGACTTTTGGAGAACTCGATTTTGTCTCATACGACTCCATTTTCAGAAATGCGACAGCCAAGACGATTTCATGAATAAACAAACTCGCAAGTTAACTTGTGTCATTGCCTTGATTCTTGATACTGTTTAACCGAAATACAGACAGGGTCTTGAAATAGATTCCGTATCTGTGTCAAGTTTGTTGCATCCAATAAATGGTCTGGTAAACCGAAAACGGTCTTGTGCACCTGTCTTTTACCTCGATAAAAGTAACATTTTTGTCGCAGTCATGTAATTATTATTAAGACGATGAGAGTCCCCTTCAAATTAATAAAGCAAGATGCTCTCACCTTCACAACGTCCTTCTTCTCAGAGCTCTTCTTATTTCCACTAAAACTTGCATTTTTGTTCCACTTTTCCAGTTTAATCACTGCCGAAATTAAGATTGCACAAGAGAGAAAACGACGGTAAAAAATTGAAAATGATGAGACAGTTTAGAGAAACTTTAGAGAAAACACGGGAGATAATAGCTTACTACTTATGTACCCTTTCCTGGAAAGTAGACTCTTGGCCTAGTTTCTCAAGTTTTCTTTTTTGCAAATTTAGCATTCGAAATTGCTTCTTTCCATGCATTCTTGAGTAGTGTCTTGAGTCTCGAAATGAATTCCTTGCTTTCAAAACAATGCCTCCTCTCTTCAAATGATTGTGACGGGAAGTCTTGTCTTTGGGGATAAGAAAACGACAGCTTAAAGACAAGATGTGTTTAACTTGTCTTTGAAGGCAAATAATCTGCATGTGATTCTCCTCTCCTGTTTCCCTTTTTCTATGGATTTTCTAATAAAAAGTTGCTCTCCACTTTGTCCTATTAAGCTCTCAACCTGTTAGTGTAAAAGGAAAGAAATGGTGTATATTTGAAATGTTATGCAGAGTACCCTGCCTCACACGGAGCCTTGACGTGGCTGAAACGCTACACAGAAAAAAAAGTTTTGGTCTTCTACCCATAAAAATTCGGACAAGGATGCTGAGCTATTCTCAAAACTCATTGTCAGTTAAACTCTAGTGGCAAACAAGAAACAAGCAAAAGGTTACTTCTTTTTGCTCCAAAAGTGCAATAAAATCGGGAATGTTACAATGACAGTTTTTAAAGTGGAGAATGACAAAACCGTTTTTATGGCCTGAAGAGTAGATATCAAAAAATGTTTTTGTTGGTTTTCCCTCGTTTCGATTGACTTTTTCTCTGGGATGGTTTTTAAACCAAACTTTCTTTTTATTCTTTCCACTTTCATTTATTCGTCCTTTTAGTCTCAGTTGACAGATAAAAGGAGTCAGACAATTCGATAAAAGTCATTCTCAACAAAAAATTTTTTCATCCATTCAACAGCACAAAACAAGAAGATAACACACAATATCCATCAATAATTCTAAGAATGTGACTTTTTTTGATGTACATATGAGTACCTTATACCTTTATAGTAAATCCGCTTGAGTGACTAGTCCAACGGAAGATACGCTCCTTTCTTATGGATTGATAGGATCAAAAAGCATATCTTTTTTAGGGAATGTAAAAGTTTCGCCACTCAAATGTCACCACCACACTGGCGCAGGATAAGCTCACTGGTTTACCCAAATATCTTCAAAGCGACAGAAGAGAAGCTACTTCACCTCATGAAAAATTTCCCAATATGAGACATCAATATAAACGTATTTATCCTCTTCGTTTTTTGGAGGGAAGCACACGTCACCCGCCAGATGAAATGGAGAGCGATTCGATTCCAGAAAAGGAAAAAATGGACAACCCTCTCTCTGCTTTTGTCACAAATGCATTTTTTCGAGAATATTTTTTCGTGAAATCAGAGGATCGAACAAAACGATTTAAAAACACTTGTGATATGTCCCATTGCGTTTATTACATGTGGCTGAAGGTATGCTTTCAACTTCAAAAGAATTTAGAGTAGACTTGTATCTCAACTTTGGAATCTAAAAAAAAGTATGCAAGTTAAGAAGAGTCTGATCGACTCCATGAAACATTTTTTTTGCAATAATAGGCGTGACACACTCACTGTACCTACTCGACGTAATATTTTATTCCGTGTCACCACACCAAGACATAGCTCTTTCCTACTTGGAGTCACTTATGCTCTCGGATTTACTACACAACGCGCAGCTTATTTGACACAGCCAAAAACATTTATCATGTGAACAGAAGGATAGTCCATCTGACACTTAAAAATATGAAGCAGCATATTTATAATACCAATATTATACAGCAACATACAAAATATAGCTTGATTCCCTTAGCGTGCAACTCACTTTAAAGCGCTGTACCGATAATATCAACAATCGAAGCATTTTCTATGTATTTTAGCTGCACATGGTAAGAAACCGCCAAACTGGCAAGAGTACGCGTATCTTTAGAAAATGTCACACAAATCTATTGCATTTTTTCCACCGTACTCCTTTCCATCTTGTCAACGATTTTTATCGGAATTTGGATTGAATGTAAGCAAAAACCGTATCGCTTTCACTTTTTTTATATAAAAGTCATTTCCTCTCGACCCACGCGTTTTCATCAGTGGCTTAATGCGCTTTGGGGAAGAGTGTACTCCTGATAAGAGAAATCCCGACAAGGCCAGGAACAAAGTCAAAGTTGAGATTTATGATTTCCATCATCGAAGCAAAGTGGAACACAAATGTCATCATTTTAACCACGCCGAAAGTGACAGTAACAGTATGAGAGGTGTACTTTTCGATTTGTGTACACTTCCTGTAAAATGCTTGTATTTTCAATAAGAAGTGCAAACAAAGCTGGAAAATCAATGGTATCATTCTACGAAAAGCATATCATCGAGTTCAGTGAGAGTCATGACTAAACGTCCAGCACCCCGACTAGAATCAACATGAGCAAACAAGATATACTTAAAACTCAAAGGGCACCTAACGCGTTCTATTGAATGACGCTGTATCGGTAAAAATCTATGGTCAACGGCGAACCTCTGGACCGAACCCGTCATTTTGCGACAAGCACATCCACTCTTTGTAAAGCGGGGAAGGAAAACGCTCATGGGGAGTGATGCTAATGGATCGGGGACTCCGTAGGGTGTTACACGCCACCAACAGCACCACCGGCGCCAGTACCAGCTTCAGCAACAGTTTCAGGATTCCTTGCAAACTTATTATGGCTGTCTTGGGAGATGGCTATGGAGAATACAAATTTCCTGGGAAGTATAAACCAAAAAAGTACGTCCCACTTTATTCATATTTTTTCAACATACACAAATTGTACAGAGCCTTTGACAGTTTACTTTAGTTACACAAATGTAATTACCCAAATACAAGCAGCAGACAGCCAGTTTTTTTTTTAAAGTTTTGAATGTCTGCGTAGAGCATAGATTCGCTGTCTAGAAATGTACCAATTTGTCTGTTAGTACTTGCTCTGTAATTTCTGATATATTCCAGAAAATCACCTCCATTTTATTAAAAGGTAGCGGAAGGACGGGCGAGAAAATTTAAGTAGCTTCCTCTCGCCGTCTTTTTTTTTGTAACCCTTTTTTCAATCTTTCTTTCTCCTTCACTCAATCACCATCACAAAATGCCCATTTTCATCCATTATTTTATCTGGGAAGCTTTCGTCGTCGGCTCTAAAGAAAAGGCTTCCCCTTTCTTGAGAAGATACCCTGCCACGCTCACCATCGCTCTTTTTTTGGGCTGGCTTGCTCATACCTCTATTTTGTGAAACTTGAGCTGTGTCTGTGTGCGGAGGAATTGCTCCTTTTATGAAGGTGACGAGCTGAAACGTATAGCATATCACAGGGCAAATAAAGTCCTTCTCTTTTTTGTGCTGCGGTAAGAAATAGACATTTAAGGGGAATGAGAGGCAGAGCAAATAGATAATAGATAGAGGCATAACACATACACGCCTTGCATTACATTATCCCCTCTAAAGCCATTCATCCTTGCCTTTTTTCCTCCTCCTGTTTTCTCCTTTTTTCCCGTATTGTACCAGAGAAAGCGCCATGCTCTTTTGGCTCCCTGGTTTTAACTCTTTTTTCTCTGTCGTAAGAGCTTTTCTGAATTAATCTAGCTGAAGCCATGCTAAGGTCTTTTTCTGTTTTCCCTTTACACATCAGTATTTTTCAACCTTTTTTTGCTCCGCTTTTTTCACTTTTGGAGCCTTTCCTCTTTCTCACGAGATAGGCCTTATAATAAATATACAGTGAATGTAACAGGTGTGGGAAACGGTGTTCTGAGATTAGAGCATAAATACTCTTCCAGCTTCGTCTTCTGTCTTCCTTCTCTTTTGTCTCTTACTTTCCCCCCTTTGCGTTTCCTCCACACTGATCTTTTTCCGTTCTCATACCTGCAAAAAAAGTGAAAAGAAATTCCAGCGCAACCTCCCACATTTTGCTAAGTTGCATATAGTAGGCTTAAACAGCAGAGTACAAACACAGATGTAAGGGATAAAAAAGGAATCCTGAAATATTGTTAGGGGAGAAAATGGTTGATGGAGAGATGTTGCAGGGCCACCAGCAGATTATTTGAGGGGAATTGCAAATTCCTATACAGCACCACTTCTCTGTTCATCCTTTTTTCTCTTCAGTTCAATCGCTTTTACATATTTTGATCGGAATACCAAAAAAGTATAAAAAAAACTCCTAAATATGGGGATGAACCTCTCCCACTATTTTCATTTTACATTGGAATTTTTTTGGAGTGAGGTCCACGTTTGAAAGTAAAAATGGAGCAAATTCCCGATAAGACACAATATTGGCGACTGACTGAGTGGTCTCCTCTCTGTGCTCATGTTTCGGTTACACTCTCGTTTGTATCATCATGGTAAAACGATATTCTCCGTTCCACTAGAGCACGATTTAGGTCGGCTGCCTCTGCGTGCAGATATCACCAGACACACCTGCAAACAGACTATATCTCTCGAGTTCCAGAATGTTTTCACTTCTTGAGTCAACTTCGTTAAAACTTGTTTAATACCAAATGGCCATGGAGAAGGTTTATTATGCTCCGACACTGGTGTACATGCATCTCAAACAGGATTTTCACAGCATTATTAACGGGTTTTAGGAGATCAACGCGGCGCAAACTGGAGGACACGCCATCAACGACTCAATGAATAGTGTTTACACACCGTGAAAAGCCTAACCTTTAAACTAGAGATAATATGCGCAATAAAAAGCAGAGAAAAAACACGAGGAACAGCAATTTTCACACAAAGAGTAAAACTTTGCTAGTATGCAAACGTGAGAAGGAGAAGCCCGTCATGAGTAATATACTATGTACCTATGTAAATGTCTTGTTTTCTAAGAGTAGTTAGCGGGTCGCTAATACTATTTGTAGTAATCCAAGTCCCTCAGTCCCACGTTGGTCTTCTTCTCGTATGGAGAGGAAGGAATTTTCACCTCCTCCATGCTTCACTATAAACCCTACTTTCGACTGAAACTGGAGAAAAGCACAAGCATTTGAAAAAGAGTTTAAATTAGAGCAACGGGAAATGAAAATGAGAAGTACCAGTTTGCGAGTGGAGCAGGTTTGCAAAAGTTCTTTTCCGTAACATTCAGCGAATGAGCTGGTAAGTTTCCAACATGGATGGATGGATGCCTACGTGTTTGTGTACCTTTGAGTCGAGAATTTTTTTTAAAGGAAATCTCAAAAGCAGAGATTACGCAGGTGGAGCAGAAAAATAAAATTATTTTTCAAGGGATCATCTCACCATGAGTCATTCACGGTAATTTAAAATGGTACACATAATATATAGATGTAAAGGCAAAATGAGATGTGGAATGGGATTTTCCATAAAAAACCTTGTAAGCAAGGTTTGGCAATTTTAATCCAAAAATAAGTTTTATTGCAAAATAGTATGACGGTTTGGCAGTGCGTGCAATAAAATCATGTGTAGTTGAATAATTATGCAACATTTGATGCATGATGATGGAATATTTTAGGACAGAATTGATAATTAGACTTACCTGAAGTAGGTTAAATTAATTAAAGTCTAGTTTTCCTTCAAATATTTATGGTAAAGAATTTTAAACAACGCTTACAAAACTTGTTTGATCTAAATACTTTTCGTCCAAATGTTTCAAAGAGTGGCTAAAAGTCTACCTCTGCATTATTCAAAACCGCTCTGAAAATCGGGTCAGTCATCACGGGTATATTCTTTATCTTGGTGAAAGCAGAGTGCCAGCTGCACCGGCTCTCGCAAAACATTTGCCAAGAAACATTTGTATCTGTAATATCCACAAGCAATTTTTGCTACTGCACCACTTGATTTCCCCTCCTCGATCTTTGGTTCCGCAACGGGCATCTTTTTCAAAGGTAATTGGAAATACACGAGAAAAATCAGAAACCCATTCATTCCCAAAAGTATATTTCTTCCCACATGCACACACCCTTTTCACCCACGTGATATTTATGTGGCGAGCAAATCTCACAGACTAATTCAAAAAATAGCAATGAAATGTTTGAATCGAACAGAGGTTTGGCTGCATACTTGAGCTACAAAGCAGTTAAAATTGAGGACATAAATTATAGAGGAGGGAGCATAAAGGAGAGTTCCTGAAGGTAATCTTGACTTGGGGGTCTCAGCATACATAGGTATACCTGATAAAGCATCTACAGAACAATATATACGCATCTCACATTTATTTTCAGATACTGCTCAAAATGCGATTTTAGATATTTTTTCGTGAATTTTCGGATTTTCGAGTCATTATTTTTCATGTGCCCGTTTCTAAGGAAAGTAGGGGGAAGCGGCAGAGAGAAAGTAATGGATACAGCAATGATTTTTCTATTAGATTTATTTACTCGGCCCTTTTTTCACCGCCGTAAAAAGTGGTAACTGTAAAATGCGACCAAACGATAGTCTTTTACATTTTTACGTACAGATTTATACAATAAAGGTTTATGGATGCACATTAAAGTACGCGTGAAGATACATGGAAGGTTTTTCCCCATAATGAAATGCACCGGAATAAGTGATACAATTTTCTGCATGCTCTCCGTATGCACATCTCAGCTAACCATCCTTTTGCGTTGCTCTCTCCATAACGATTGGTGGGAAAATGTGAGTTTAAAGTGTAGGCAAACCTCACGATTACTCTGCTTAATTCAGTAAAGATATCCGTAGGAAATCCGCGTGCAGTTGGGGGAAGGACATTTCTCTGTTCACAAAAATTGAACATAATTTTCTGCTTGAGAGAGGTAAAATCCCAAGGGACTGATGAGTGAATGGGCATGCATGGTACGTGGCTCACGAGTAAACTTGTTCCCGAGGTTTATGTTTTGCATGGACTATGAGTGTAATAAAGTTGCGTTCTCCTTTAAAATGTCTCTCTGCGCCGCCGTCTTGAGCCATGCGTTGTTTATTTTTGTACAAATAATTTTATTGCTCTCCCGTTATGCGGTAGGCTGGTGAAAGTTGAGCATATATTTTGCTTAACATTGGTTAAATTGAATCAGTGCGAAAGGTAAAGAAACTCTAAGTCATCTGAATACAAATCTGAAATACAATAATAGGTAAAATGTTGAGCACATTGTGAACCACCGAAATAATCCCCAAATGATACCATGTAATTACTGAGATTGTTGAATCTGAATCAATATTGAATTTTGATGAAAAATTTTGTGCATGGGTAACTCTTTAAAATTAAATTTGCAAGCATCTAAAAACGCATGCAGAAGAAAAAGACTTGATCAGGTCTCCCAAATCAAAATCGATTTTAGCAGGTATGTCCTTGGATTTCTCAGAGTCCTTCCGTAAAAAATCCCATTTGTGAAGGAGATCAATATAGTCGCAATCAGGTATGGTAAAAGTGCATCTTTATCTAAGTGCTTCTCTGCTCAACTAGACCTAGACTGGAGTTTGTAACAGTTTTTGAACACACTATGTTGTTCAATCCCGGGGAAGTTTTCCGGAGTGGAACTAGTTGCCAATCAAATATGACTAGTCTGCATATAACTTACCTATACCGTTTACTCTATTGGACTCTGTCAATACAGACTTGGGAAGAAGGCATTTCAAAAGTTTTAGCTATTGCCAACACCCACCAACTCCTTGTTTTTCACAAGACATCAAAAACCTTTTTTGTGCATCAATGTTATTGCCATTGCTGCAAGCAACAAAGTTTAGTTTGCACCCGTGCTCCACAGCATGTAGGCACCTGAGCAGTGAATCGTGGCGAGTAACGACCAGGACGTATGAAAACGGGTGTGCATCCAAGATGAAGCCCTTTCCTTGAAGACTGCTTTTTCTGAAATCCATCTTGCGTGCCTGAGAATTTCCACTTTATTTTTATATAAATGTTCACCTACGGGAAAACTTTTTTTTGCTTCCGAGAGCACCTCAATTTTTTCTCTTTTGTTTTGATAATGTCCATCCGGAGATGCAAAAAGGTAGAGAAGGAACGCATATAGCCCTTGATTTCTTCAGAGATATGTATTTATTTACCTTGTCTTCCTTTTCTCAAGAAGAGAGATTGTGAAAGGACTTCGCTCTAAGTGAGTTTTCTGGACATTTTAACAATCTCCTTGAATCTTTTTCAATAGCCTTAGAATAACTTTTGCTTTTGTACGAGATCCTTGGGTAGGGAATACGAGGGATGTGGAGGCAAAGCATTATGCATCGTGCTGGACAAACACTTGGAGAATTTCTCTCTCTCTCTCTCTCTCTCTCTCTCTCTCTCTCTCGCAGTCACTCACATCATCACAGTTCATCGACAATACTGTAACAACAATGATGGTGATTTGGAAGGAGAAAAAAAAGTGATCGTGAATCAAGGACTTGAGGGACTACCACTTTTCCTATTTACGGTGAATGCTTTCCAACTTTTTCCCTTTCGTAGTTTTTCCTTTTTGTAATACGAACATCGAGAGGGGAAAACATGTCTTGATAAAAAAGTATGTAGGGAAACCTTACACGTTTAAAAGAAAAACATTAGCGTTGCATTTATATAACACGTACACTTTACGCACCAGGCCACACAATTGTCCTTTTATTCGCCGTCTTTTCTACTTCTCTTTTCATCGTCACACACGAATACCTTGTGTGTAGCAGGCTTTTTCTTTCTCCACCGACTTTTTCAATGTTTGACCAGTTCAAGTTCTCCATGTGAAGCTGTTTCTTTTCCTCTTTTCAAAGATCAGACTTTCCTTATTATGCTTCGTATGTGTTTCCAAAAATTACCACGTGGGAGATATGAAGAAAGCACAGAAATTGATCAATTTTTGCTAGAACGTAAACAATGACCAGACTTCAAATACACTGGAAAAGTCCTTTGAACTTTCTCTTTTAAGTTTTAATATATTGAGAGAAAGGCAAGTCCATGATGATGGCTTCGTAACTTTTCTGCAAACAATAATGTAATAATTTAAAATGTTTAATATCTCAAGCACAAATTCAAAGTACTTTGGTCTACATGCAATTTTATATTTATTTCTTCAAAAAAAAAGTCCCACAAGACCTCGTGTGTTGAAATTGATCAATTTTTGCTAGAACGTAAACAATGACCAGACTTCAAATACACTGGAAAAGTCCTTTGAACTTTCTCTTTTAAGTTTTAATATATTGAGAGAAAAGCAAGTCCAATAAGGCATGATGATGGCTTTGTAACTTTTCTGCTAACAATAATGTAATAATTTAAAATGTTTAATATCTCAAGCACAAATCAAAGTACTTTGGTCTACATGCAATTTTATATTTATTTCTTCAAAAAAAGTCCCACAAGACCTCGTGTGTAGTAGTATCCTTGTGAGTAAATTATACATACAGATAATTTTGTATATAATATTATTAACATAATTTGTAGGTGTAGTATACACTTAATATTACATTTTAATACATTTACATATTACACATTTACGCAGTGATACTGACGATAGCGAAGTATAATGTATACATACGCATTATATGTATATCTCTACTTATGAGACCATGTTTGCCTGACCCTTGGTATATTACAGTAGTTTTAAAATAGATAAATGTCACTCTAAATATATGTAGGATCTAAAGTTGCCCAATTATTGTAAATCCTCGAACCTTGTAATAACCCGAAACCCATTAAACTATGATCTCCCTAATTTACACGTAATTTAATGGAGTTGGAAAAAAGATAAAATTGGAAGATTGTGTTTCACGCTGAAGTATAACACTAGCTAGGAGAGATTTAATACCCTTTTAAATGATTTTAATAGCACGTATATATTTTTCAATAGTTTACCCGTTAGCCCAGCCTAGTCATAAATTATATTTTTTAGATTATATTTTCTATGTAGACAGCAAACCCCAATCTTAACTTTTACTTTAGTCAATAGAAAAAAACACTAAGGATACCTTTAAAACCCTTTTCTGCAACTAATCACTCAGAGTATAGAACAGAATGAAATTAATTTGCAACTTTCTCTCTACACACTCGCTGGAATTATGCTCCAGCAAACTTTCCAGCCATGCATTGTCAATTCATCAGTTTCCTCCGGATTCGAGGGAAGTGGCCTTTTGACTTGCTAATTTATTAATCTAATTGCATTACAAGGAAAAAATGGGCGAGTTAAAACAAATTTTGAATTTAAAAAACTTCCAACTTTGTGTAGGGAGCTGCTGTACCTGTGCCATGCACTACAAAATGGATAAATAATGCATGCAATAAATTATGAACGAAGCATGAACCTTGCACCATCAAGTACAAACTCATGAATCTTGCTACTGCACCGCTGTAGAACTCGATTCGAGTTTTTGATCGTTATGGGTCTTTCTTTTTTGCTTCACATAAAAGAATTTTTTGTCGTATTTCATCGTTCCAGATTATTTTGTAGGATGCTCTTAAACCATTATAGATGAGAGTTTTACGGACTTATAGATAACAAGGAGAATGTAACATCAAAGCAGATTACGTTATCATACATCAATTGACGCAGAGTACTTTCTTGTTGGAAGGAGTTTATAATATTGTATGTTTTCCTGTAAAAAAGCATTTAAAGTGTATCTTAGGTTGTAATAATGGGTACATTATGTGATTATTTGGTATTACGCTAATCTCTATAAGTAGTATGTACATGTAGATACACCCGCAAAAAGGACTTTCTTATATTATTTTGTGTAAAGAAGAGATTTACGGGGAAATAATAATACACAGACAATCATACTTCACACGGATAAG
>JAHZMY010002643.1:0-17390 GCA_027743915.1 Seira sanloemensis | reverse complement strand
TGCACAGACGTCTCCTTATTTTATTACTCGTCTCCGCGATTGAGCTGCTCTACCACTAACTGGCACATAAGTAATAATTAAAATCAGAAGAGATGGCTTACAGCTGCAAGTGTAAATTAATAAACATCCGAACAGCTTCCAGCTCTGAGCCAAGTAGGACGTAAACATGAGCAAAAGGTAATGATCTTTTTGAAGATTAGGCTTGATGCGTGCAATATGATATATATTCCAGTTTCAGCAGGAAGGGAGCATCACGCTCAAATTGGAAAAAAGTGAGAGAGGAAAAGGGACAGCAAAATGAATGATGATCACAAGCAGCGAAAAAAGTAATTTGTGCTTCTTCCGTTGTATTACCCGTTAAAATATATAGGTTTTCCGCGCGTTGTCCTGCCTTCGCCGGAAAGGTCGTTTTTGTTCGCAGACTTGCTTTGAGTATATAGTCCGTTATGTGCTTTGTGCGAGGCTGAATATATATAGACAATAATAGGTATCCAGCTGTGGATTTAGTGGGCCTTAGGACTTTAATTTATTTTTTAACCCAGTTAGACTGCGAAAAGTCCGTCTTTTGCTCTACTGATTTTCTCCCTATAATGTATAAGAGGCGAAAAAAATCTATAAAAGTCGCCATGAATATTAGCCAGATTTTGTATAAAAAGCGAGAGAAAGAGTTAGAGAGTATCATTGTGATTGTGAGCAGTTCTTTTATCTTGCCTTTTCTTCATCTTCCCTATCGCAGAATTGTTAAAGGAGCAGGCTCTCTTCAGAAAGAGAGGTTTAAGAGCAGAGACTTGCCTTTTGTGTCTCCTTCCCCTTCATTTTTCTAATAAATAGATGAAATTTTGTTTATGCTTGCCTTCAGTTATGGAAGTGACTACATTGGAAAGAACTTAACTCTGTAGTGTCTGGGAAGGTAATGTGAAAAATTGAAAAAGATTACTTTCCCCCTTCCATCTCAAGCAGAACAAAAAAGTTTCATTGTTACATCTAATTGCATTTGCATGCCCTGAACATTATTTTATGTATGCATACGAAGGTAATCGCATCGCCGGATGGAGAAGCCAACTTAATTCTGAATACGTTCAAAAAAGATTTTTTTGGCAAGACAAAAGCCGGAGCTCCGCCTTCAAACTAATTGCCTTTTCTCCTCGTGTTTTTCATTCAAGCACCGGCACCGAACTAAACTGGAGTAAACGCCTGATTTACAAAGGAGGCAAAGAAAGCTATCAGTCGCGTAACAAGTCACCTCTCACTCTCCGCATTACAGAGCTGTTAAAATATATGCATGTATAACGGATATTCCAAACGCGTGCTTGGATTTTTTAGCGATCCATTTCTCAAAAAAGAAGTCTGCATTTCTTCCCACTTCCTCACAGCTTCTTCGTCTTCGAGTGACTTACTTCACCTGTGCTGAGGCCTCGGGTCCTTTCAGCCTCCTATCATTTTACAACCTATTACACTCTCTCCTTTCTAAGCTATGCATGTCTTTATCCTGGGCGCATAAGGAAAACGTCCGAAGACTTTTTTTGAATTGAGGATTTACTTGCTAGAGGCTTTTTTGACTGCTCCTTTGTCGTAATACATAATCTCTAAATCGTATAACTACGCTGTGAGCTTACACATCACAACCAGACAATAATTGTTTATACTCCGGGCTTTGTTTCTTCTCAAATCTCTAGTTGGCAAGGCGGAACGACGACGGCACACATACACACACCACTCGTAGAATTGATGACGCCTAAAAGGAATTTATTTGAATTTGAAATGAGACCAAAATCACAGCATTTTTAGAATTGTTTGAGTGCTACCTGAGAGAAAATCCGTATTGGTTGAATAGTTCTATTTGCATCTGCAACTTTAAAAAATCGACTTTGGCATGCAATGAAAGAGATATTATTTGTCTACATCAGTTGCACGCATTTGGGTGATCTAGCATCACACTATTACCATCAGCGTGGCTTCCGCAAGGAAGCCTTATTCAAAAACTTTTTTTCCACTTTAGACATACTTTTCTCTAACTGCCAACAACGCGGTCTACACACACTATGAGGCTGAGGCTCAATTGAGAAAATTCTGGGAAAGCTCTAGGAGAGAGGAAAAGGAGGAGAAGGCGGTGAGACTAGTGCCCTGTAAAAAACGAAATCCCTCATTACATATTGCATCCGTTGGAGCCGTTATCAGAACTGACATTTTCGAGAATAAGCTACACCTGAGAAAATCATAGAGAAAGGGCAGGTTTCTCCTTCAGTGATAAATGTAATACTTGTGTTATTCATGATCCGCCCTAAGGCTTGTCGCCTACCTGCTTACCCAAACTTTTTAACTCGGAGCACGATTTTTTAGCGGTCTGAATGAGAAAAAAAACTTTTCGTATTCTCATTGTTTACCGTGCGGGGGTCGAAATAAAAAGATCGCAACAGTTTATATAAAGGATGGGAGCTGGAAAGGTGCTCCGCGCTACGAGGAAGCGTCTTTTGAAAAGTCTTTTTTGAACCCGTCTAGTGTAATTTTGAATGATAAGCAGAATGAAACAACTTTTTAAATCATTATTCATTATTTGTATTTGTAAACTTTGTTTGCTCAAGCAAACCTGGATGTCTGTCTTATAAATGCCATTGCCGTAATACTGTTTTACGAGTAATTTATGTTTGTTACTTTCATTTTACCAGTAGTTTCGCTTATCAATTATATTTTATTACTAACCATTGTTATGACTAACAATTATATTTAGTTTTATTAAAAATTGCTAAAATCAACGCATGGATTTACAGTTTACATACAATGGCTTTGCTTTTGTAAACTGATTTCGGCATTATTACCAATAGCATATATCTATTTAGGTATTTGTATTTGGCTGTTTAAATAGTCGTGTGTCCTCACAAATGCTTGTTCTCCAGCTCAAATTACTCCAGACAGGTCCTTTGTGACAAGGTTTTTTGAATGCCCTGCAAAATTTGCCTCCTTTAAGCGTACACGTATGTAGGTATGTATTTATATATGTATTTTAGCCTCTTGACGCTTTTATATAAATGGTAACAAGGTACTAAGGTTTGACATGAAATATGAGCGTTTGAGCTGACAAAAGTCTCACAGATACAAAAGAAAGCTGACAAGTGTAGAGGAAGAATAGTGTTTTTAAAATGATTTTCTTCGCCTTAAATTTTACATCAGAGCCTTCCTGTGGAACTGCTGACAAAAATAAAACCTTGTGGAGTGGGAGAAAAGGTTTTTGTGCTGACTCGAAATAGCACAAAAGGTGAAAAAAACCTACTTATGACGGATACTTTAATGATGGGTAAGAAAAGCTGCGAAATTGTTTCGTAAAGATTGCCATTTAAATCCAGTACAAAAACAAAACTATAGATGGCAAAAAGTGAAATGAGGTCGCGAGATCCAGATAAGCCATTTCCTTAGCAAAGTTGTTTCCACAAATGTACTTTTATATCGTTTGTATCTGTTTTGAATAAAGTGCTATTTTTATCCAAGTAGAAGAATAGCACACGAATTGGGTCAACCGTAATGTTAAAACTTTTCAGCGAATCTGGCTTTATCAGAGTTGTCGCGTCTTATACATTCATATTTCGTAAATCAGGAATCATACTTTTCCGTCATACAGAAATTATACTTTATTTGCACATACATATATGTACATGCAATTTCATAACCCTTCAATTAGCCTCTTACGAATCGCGTGGGAATTCAGCTTGAAATTCGTGATTCGCCCACGTCCAAACATCAAACATTATATATGAATGTTGTTTGTCAAAATACGACACAAAGAAAGTCAGAGCAGTCAGCTTCACTAGAAAGTTTTGATAACATTATTAGTATGCCATCACATTTCTTCTTTGCCACCTTCGTTTGCATGTTTCCAAAAGTCAAACAGTTCAATTAAGCTGAATGATTTCATTTTATTATTTTAGTTGAATCCACTGCCAGTGTACACTTAGGAGCAAAAGTGATGGCGACTCCATTTAACCCCCATGTTAAATTCGGTTTTCACGCGCGCGCAGTTTCCGCACGCGTTGAAATTTTGCATGCGCTTTTGGGAACGAAGCATTTTGTTATGGGGCAACATGTAACAGGTGTTGTTTCAAAAAAATATTTACAGGCCAAAGACTTACGGAGAGGGCAAAAGTGATGGACACCCCGTTTTGGGTAAGTCTAATTAACGCCATGTAGTAAAAAAGTGGCCATCATTTTTGCTCATTTTCAACCCCTCCTTAAATCTTTAGCCTGCAAATATTTTTTTGAAACAATACCTGTTACATGTTGCCCCATAACAAAATGCTTCGTTCCCAAAAGCGCATGCAAAAATTCCAACGCGCGCGTGAAAAACGAAATTAACATGAGGGGTAAATGGAGGTACCCATCACTTTTGCTCTTAAGTGTATTTTAATTAAAAGTATTCGTTCAGGGAATGTCAAAAAAGCAAATCGTTTTCAAACCAATATCAGTGGGAAACATGGGAATTCTGCCTATATGAAAAGGGTAGCTTATATGTTGTCATTTGAGTAATTGTGACAAATTGTGAATCGTGAGCCACGAGGGTACACATTAACAAGTAATGTCTGTGCTGTTTCTCATAACTCTCGTTGTCAAAAGCTCACTTTCTTAGTCTTTCTGTCTCGAAGCTTTTCTCAAAAGAGCTGCGAGAGTTAAAAATTACGGGAATGTTATTCAGCCAGGAAAATTGATGGAATTGAAATGATCCCGAAGCATTTAGCTAAAAAACATTCCATTCTTCGGGTTCTTAATGGCTGCTAACTTGCTCACAAGCCTATTTTAAAGGGTACATGAGTATTCCAAAGTCGCTCTCCTGTGAACCGAATGATAAAATACACGATTTTGCCCAGAGGGAAGATGATCCTCGACTTCCAATTTTAAGATGTAGTTTTGAGACTTGAAAGTGCATGTGACTAAATCAGGTAAAAAAGTATGTCTCCAAAAAAACCTCGTTCCAGCTTTCAAAACCGAGGCTGAAAGTTACATGGTATCCTGGATCGACACATTAAACGTGGCTTGGAAACCCACGGTATATTGACATGAAACCACAATGCTGTCAACGACGCACGCCATATTCGTGCCCCTGTCAATGCGTTTCTTAAACCGCACACTGTTTTAAATCTAAACAGTCCTGAGTTTTGGCAATTCATCAACGACATTGTTAATAGTACCTGTAGAAAAACATTTGCTTTCTAACAAAAGATCTTGTAAACACGAACAAAGGATGTACCACTACACATAAATACATACATGTAATGTCTTTTTCCTATTTCCTTTTTTTGGCAAGATCATAGGAAAATCAGTTTTGGTATGTCATCGGATCCACAAGTAAGAGAAAATGACATAATATGCCAAGAGCGCACAATACTGACATTCAAATCGCTGTCTAACATTTGAGCATGTCTTTCCCAGCGCGTTAAAAAATTAAAAACGCACGACGCAAAATAAATTATTGCGTCAGGATGAAAGCAGGAAGAAAACCACGATGAAATATCGCAGTTGCAGAGGGGGTGTGAAAGATACGAAACGCCTATTGTCACAGGAAACGACTTTTTGTAAGACTTGCTTCGTCTGCTTCCCTTACTCTTAAGCGGCACGATGCCGGAAACCTCTGAGTGAACACTATTGAAACTGGATTATCTCGTGAAATATTTTAGTTTTCGCCAACCTGCCCGCCAAAAGATGGAAAACGCTAAAGGTATTAGCTTCCATCCACACTTCACATACTCTTCAGGAGGAAAATAACGACATCTTCCCATCATCCTAGTTTTCAGTCGCATTCAAGCTATTTAATTATTTACAAACTGATTGTGTCTAATACTGATATAAACGAAGCATGAAAGTTGTGGTTTTACTGGCTGGATGCCTGAGTTGGAAATTTTCCAACGCAAAATTTAGAGGGGACAATAACGTTGTAAGACAATTACTGTGATAACTTGGTGAAAGTCAATCAAATGACGGTGGGATGACAAGAAATCGAAGAGAGTGTAGAATGGCGGTTTCCACCGTCGCTCCTTTCACTCCACTTGCTCCGCACACGGAAGAAAAAAGACAACGAAAGCTTTACACACAAAGGTTTTTACTCACTATTTCTTGGCCTTTTGATTTGCGGCTAAAAAATAACATATAGCAAATATGTAGCTCATCGCATGCGTTTTAGTATTTAATACTTAATACCTAGTGCGTGGTCAATAATAGTATGCGTAACATTACAATAACATTAGTAATCTGTATAAATTCATTTTAGCTTTGCCAATGCACTTGACTAAATGCATAATTACATTGCATTGTATCCGTTTTATATAATCGCTTCAATGCAACGTTCAACTGTAGGTGAGAATTATTTACTATTCAAGGTGAGTTTCATACAAAACCCATACATTGGAAGAATGAAGTGAAGTAACATTTTGTCGACGAAAGCGTGAATCTATATGTATGTGTATGAATTCATATTTTATTTCATCAGAAAATACAGCACCATAAAATATTTAATTCTCTAATTCCATTCAACAAAATCCTTGGAAATGCTTCTCTCACTCATTCGAAAGTGGTGTAGCTCGTTCTAAATGAGAAGGTAAGCTGACCTGATGCGGATGTAATGTCCCTATGGAAGGAAGCCACAATAGAGTCTCTATTGTAGCATTAGTGCGTCGTATAATTGCATTATGCAAAAAATGTGCTAAAGTGGCACCGCAACTGCCGGAGAAGTGGAAATCCCTCGCAGAACGAGAGATCGATCCAATACGAAATCGAAATTGAATCAGGCACTCACTCTCATACATAAGTACACGTAAATACATACTTAATGGTTTTATTTCAATTAGCGTATATGGTGCCCAATTTGATCTCAAATAATTTCTTCTTTGAAACGCGACCTTCCTCTGCATCTTCCATGAGTTTGAGTAGGGATTTTACCTTTTACATATTAGATTTGAGAATTTTCATGACAGGATTACATTGACTCAAGGCATTAAATATTATGTAATGTCTTCAAGCCAAGTTGCAGGCTTTCTTCTCTTGGCAAAGTAGGGCAAGTATATGAAAATTTTCACAATATTTCTCGACTTTCAAATAGTTTGCCAGAAGAAATACAGAGAGTTTGTCCACAGCCGTTAAGACATCAAATTTCGACAGAAAAAAATTCCCCGTGCTGGTACAAGGAAAGTGTCAAACTTGAGTCCCTTGGTGGTAAAAAAATAAGTTTGCGTTGCAGGCATACAACCCAAAACTATTGGCAAAAGATAAGTTAAAGCCTGCCGGCTGAATAGATGTCGTAATGCGACAACACAGAGTTAACTGGTTCATTTCAAGGAATGTTTTCCATCCACAATTTTCTGCTAGTGTGACATAAACAACTCTGCAAAAAAAATGTTAACTTTCTCCAAACTCTTTAATACTTTTACTTTCAAGCAAATACTACTGCCATTGCCGTCAGCTTGTTAGATTGGTAATAATGATGGTAAAAGTTGGCTCATTACAATCTCTTTTTGCAGGCCTTTGATTAGCCTTTTTTCTGTCAATTGAAATCCAGAGTGAAAATAACACAAAGGACAAAGCAACGAGAGTAAATCTTGTTTGGTTTATCCTCAATACTCGGTGCTGGCTTCTGCAAATATTTAGATGTTGTAAATACTGCCGATTATACGGAAGTTGCTTATTTTTGCTGATCTTTCTGTGCCAACTAATTATTAGGTTTTTACCGTCCTCTCTGAATGTACCTACATAAGTTAACAATACATTCATCACGTTCAGTTTATAAAATTGCTACTTATTTATTATTACTAACTTCTACTGTGGGTCTACTGTTACTACCTCCATCTTCGACAAAGTTAGCGAGTGAAAAAGCTACTTTTAATGGCAAATATATGTATTGCATGTTCAAAGAAAAGATTATTATCTGTTTCAAAATGGGCTTCTTCAGAACCCAAGGAAGTCGTGTCGTTTGACTTCAAGCCTCAGATACTGGAAGGCGTACGACAAATGGTTTATCCTAATATGTAGGAGCAATATGAAATATAAATTGACCTTTTAAATAAGGAATGCTGTAATGAGATTAGGCCGAGACATGCTCGAATGTATGTACGTATGTATGAAACTTTACAAAGATTGCTGCACCACGTTACCCCACACGATGAATTCTGTCTAGAATTGAGATCTGTATGAAAAGGCGATGGACAAAGGTTTTTTGGCAATGCGAAGCATGTGTCATGAAACAAACTAAACACGTATAAAGTTTGTGATTCACACATCACAGTATGTTAAGTAGGAACAAGTATGTGTGAGCTCTTATTCCGTGACTTCAATTTCGAATACCGACTTTGCAAGCATGTGCATACGTACATACCAGCGTTGTTTTAATAAGGGAAGAACAAAACGTTCATTATCTGACAACTTTTAATGCAAGGGAATGTGCCACATTTTTTCTAAATTCTCGTTATGAACATCTGGCTAACTTGTTAATTTAACTATGTGAAAGGTCATGTAATAATAATAATAAAGCCCGCTAAAATGAAGGAGTTCTAATAGGACAAGTTGGAAAAATAAATATAGAATGACTATCAATTCTTTCACATCGTCTACAATTACAAGAATCAGGAAGCAAGTATCGTCATCACGGTGCAGGGAAATTCAGTGGAAAAGCTAAAAGCTGATAGTGGTAGCAAAATGCGGACAAGAATGAATTGGAAAAAAGGAATTAGGCGATCGACATTTGTTTGCAATAAACTTTGTGGCATTCACTGCACACCACACTTCTCCAGCTTGCACAAGTCTCACTCTCACGTGTGCTATGCTTCGCTTGACTCAAAGCTTATGTAACACTTGGATGAAAAGTGACGAGAAATTTCCTTCCACGCAGAGGAAAAACTTTTAATCTCTGGAATTAACGCAAAGTCAATAAAACCGGGATTTGAGAAAGTGAAAGTTGAAGTGTTCCACGAATGACAAAATGCAGTGCATCTGATTTCAAGAAATTATTGACATAAATAGTTTTTGTATGTGGAGCATATTTGCACAAGGGGAAGTGATCGAAACGCAATTTCATTGGGGGTCGAACGCATACTATCGTTTCCGTTTGTGTCTGACACGACTGGGTGGCCAATGCCTTCACATGCATGTGAGCACGACAGCTTTTCACACATGATGACCCACTCTTGGTGTGCTTGGATTAATGCTTCTCTGTATAGGACAGGGTATACGCGTAACAATTTCCTAGGTTTTTATTCCAACTAAAAGTTATCACAAGTGCTACTTGAGAAACGAGCGTTAAAATAGTTTTCCAAAAAAATACGTAACGGATCGAGTCGAACTGTCAATGTTTATTATTACAAATCACTGCTCAAAGGTTTGAATAAATGCAGGAAGCGTAAGACAACACCAATTTCATAGTTTAGTAAATATATTAGAATATCATTAGCAAAAATGAAGTGTGGGTGGCAATAGATAATATTTTTAGTAAATTTTGAGTCTTTGTATACGGTACCGTCTACCATAATAATTGATGATGATGACTGAATGAATACACTTACCTACAATTCTAATCAAAGCCCAAAAAGAAAGGTGGTAAGTTATTTGAAACTATGAAACATTTCAACTTACCTTAAATTCAAATGCTGCAAGCCATTAGAGGTATTAATTTTCCGTCTCCGTGAAGATGAAAGGTGACCCAATTTCACGTATTTCAGTATTCTTGCGATGGAAGAGATAAAAATCTGTGTTGATGACTATGGGGAATTGACTGGCATTGATGACATTTCAAAATTTATTTCGATTTCATTATTATTCTTAAGAAAGGGTTTAGAAGTGTCTGCTTCGGATTTTGCTTATGTGTGTGCCAGTACATCCTTTATTTTAGCAAAATATGCGTCCATCCATTTTTGTTGTTTGAATATGAATCATGAATAATGTAAGTAGGTGTAGTTTGCATTTGCAGATATACTTTTTTCTCCGAAACAAAATGGGTTTTAACACACGACACTGGATGCTTTTGTAGCAGGTACTTCACAATGATGGCAACGTTGTTGGGAGCAAAAGTTCTAAGTAACCTCAAGACTAAAAGCAGGGTCCTTAAAACGATCGCATCTATTGCGACATTAAAATTACATTCGTTCATCCATTTATGAAACAAGAAAGTAGTATTTCCGTTCCTAAATTTTGACAATCAGAAATTCATACACAGAAATATATGTGAACTTTTAATTTATTTTTGACTGAAAAATTTCTCGGCTCTTTAACTTCATAATAATCTCAAAAATTACGCTATAGATCAAAAAACTTTTGTTGCTAATCAGACACATCTAGTAACTAGGTCAATCGAACTCGACGTACTCTCAATAATTTTTGCCACTGACTACATCGCACATCTCTCAATAATTTTAGCCACTGACTACATCGCACAAACGCACTTGAAAAAATATGTATAGAAGTGTGATAAGTTTCCTACCTTTATGATTTTACGCATTTAGCACACACTGACGTGAAGACAGTTTAAAAATTTCGAGCAGTCTTTATTGTTTTGACAGCCCAATTAATTCAATAAAGTGAGTATAGATTTCAACCCCCGCTTTAATTCAGGAGCTTCCATGAAGACAAGGAGTTATGTAGCATGCCGTTGTGGAAATTAAATGTAGAAAGAGAAAGTTGTAACAATTTGGAGACGTGATGCTACCAGATAGTTTCCATTTCTTTTATTCGCCAACTCTTGCGTACATTGTTCACAATATCTTAGCAAATGGTGAAAGTGTGCTGGAATCTGGAGAAAGGAGTTCGGCTCGACTTCTCATGACATCAGAGTTAGAGAAAACAACGACTCTTGTGTACAAGGCAAAGGAGATGTTGAAGCTTGTGTTTGCTTGACAAAAATATGCATTAAAATGTTGAGTAATTTTTGAGAACTTTCCCAACTTTCTTCCAAGCGAAATAGGACAAAAAACTTATTGAAACTTTTCCGACAAACTGACGACACTGCAGATTATTTTATCCTTTATCAATCATCAACTAAGCAAAAAAGGGTGTCCCTCGTACTTACGCAGAGATCATCATATTTCCGTTTCGTGTATCAACTCTATTCTCTGCATCCCAAATCTTATTCTTCTCAAAGTGGGAAAAAAAACTTTCTCCATCAGAGTCTAGGTTTTTGGGCTGTCATTTCAAATTAGATGAGTCATGGGGCGAGGTCAAACAGACCCATTTTTTCCGTGAGGGAGTAAACATATCTGTACACGAGAATGCATTTAAATGTCGACAAAAAATCAATGAGCGGATGGATGGGCATGGATAAATTTGTCGGAGTTTACATGAAACAAGTCACTTCTCCAGCGTCAAAATTTTTTCTCTTTTATTGTTTTTACAAATATTAGAAGAAAAACTCTTGAGGCTATACTCGGCATTGCTAAAACGTCGTCCTGTATCTCGTTCCAATACTCGTAGCATGAATGCCTAAGTATGCAAAACGTTCGTCATTCTATTTTGTGAGAAAGCTGCTTTTATTATGTAATAAACTACGTATTCACATTTGCATTTATGAAGCACAGCCACAATAAATATATTGAATTTTATTGTAATTTTGCATTCAAAACCAATACCTATGTCTTTTTTTGTGGTCTTCACACAACCGATCGTCTTTTGCAGTCCTTTAAAACTTTTTAGTTTCTGCATGGGTGTACAGAGATAAGTGTAAAGCCGTTGTAAATTTGCATTACTTTTAGCAAAATCTCCATGAAATCACTGTCAACACTGGTTTAATATTCTTGATGAAGCACTCCTTTATCAGGGTTGCCCTAAATGTATCCAAGTTAAGTATTGGTGGCTTGCAAGAATGTGTGCTGCAAAAGAAAGGGTGAAAAGTCTCGCTGATATACAACTTTATAATGCTCACTTGATGCGATGGCTGCAGCTAATACACGAGCGATGAAATTACATGTGTTTTCACTTTCACTTTTGTGATCATTATTTCGTGAGAGCTATGGCGTCCTTTATTTACCGTTGCCTCGAAAAAGGCAAAGTAGACGTAAGTTATGGTCACGACAAGAAAATCAAAGAATGGCCATGATGACTGCGCGAGTTCTTTATACGGTTTTTGCAAAATTCAAAGCCTTGGTATTAAACAAAGTGTCACTCAGGAAGCGTATTATTTGAGGTTAAGCCATTGCAGGCTTGAGAAGAAATGCTGTGGAGTTGAGGATGAAAGAGTACCATACTACCCGTTCTCAACTTTTTTTTCACAACAAGAGAAAAAAAAGCTAAAGCGAGGGAGAAATTAAGCTTACAAAGAGAAATCAACAAGAAAGTATTAGACCAGTCATTCATGTATGCCGTTTGCTTACATGTGTGCATGCCGTGTGGTATGTCCTCGTGATACCATCTTTTCCTCCGAATAGCGAATAACAATAAAGCTTAAAAAACTAGTGGCTCCAAGGTTTCCAGATCAACAGCTTTCATTTTTTTTAAAAAAAGTCACGGTTTCACTTTCACTGCTTTCTACATACTCTACTGGGTGATTGGTAGTATTAAACAGGGTCTACGTTCATGAAGAACATGAAGAGTGTATTATGCACTTTCTCCAGAAAAAAGATTGGTAAGTACTTTTTAAAATTTGTTTAGTTCACCAGAAACGTAGAGGCACGGTGAATATGTAAAAGAGAGCGATGGAAGAAGCCTGCTTTGCTCTCCACTCTGCACGTCACTCAACGCTGGATTGAGAGGAGTCGTTGGGAAAAAAGGATATACCTTCGCCTGGACCATTTAGAAAGACCCACACGAAACCGACGGCGTATCAAGGCTCACGAAGCGATAGAAAGTGAGTACGACTCTTTTAATAAACCGTTTCACTTGCTAGTTTTCACTAGACTTTGATCTTGTCACACGTTTTTATAGTTAAAGATGCCAAAATTTTACATCCACGGCACACATTATGATACAATGCATATCTATGCAATTATAAAGCACATGAAATGTACTTGCAGCCTTTGGATAATTTGGTTAATATATATACATATTTGTTTTTTGACATATGTAGGTACACATCATTCACTCGCTTTTACAGACATTAGTCCTGATTAAAAAGTCGTGTGAGCACGCTCTAAATTGACGACTACATGAATATGTATATCTAATTATTGTCTGTCTACCTAGCAAAGTGCACGGAGAGCTCATCATCACATATCACATGCGACACTTTCCCACATTTGCGTCAGATTGACAGCACATAATACATCAGCACTAATCAGGTTTATTAGGCCTAGGTTGGAGCTGTAACCGAGTTTTACCATTAGAAAAATTGAGTCCAGTCCGAACCATGAAATTTGCACGGCTTAAGTAGGAATCTTGTAACTGTACCCAATTTTTTGACGGTTACACTGATTTATCAAAATCTTCGGTAGTCTTGTACCTACAGGTGTATGTGTATTTACAGATGTAGGACGAATAAATAAGTTCAAGTCAAACAGAATGCATTAGACTGACACTGTTTTTCAAAGTGAAAATTATTTATCATAATAACTGAATGGCATAATATTTAGCAGCAGCTTCGAACCGAACTTTTCTGCCATTAAGCTATTGCTGCTGTTACCTTTCTTGCCTGCTAGTGTTTTTTTTTAAATTCGCTGTCATCTTTAACTACAACTGAGCTATGAACTGGAACCAGCAGAGCCCAACGCTTCCAACAATGCCGGCGAAGGAATAAAGACGAGTACGAGTTTTGCGGCGTGCATGATACCAGCATGCCACTACTGCCATTGGCCGTCAACTAATGCCCCATGTGCACCTCACTGATTTATTTAGGGGAATGCTTTCACCTCTTCATCTGCTCGTTGCACAAGAGTTGACGGCATACTTTCGGAGCAAACTGCAGTGTAACAAAGCCGCGGAGAAAGAATGGCTTGTGAGGCTGGAAGAGCTTTTCAGTTTGGAGCTCTTCGACGAGAGCGAGCAGGAGAAACTTAGTTTCAGGCAAGGAGCCAATAAGGCATGGGTACATCATGATGAAGCCATGATGCACACTAAATAGAAAAAGCACCCTCGTATGAGCATTACGGCCTGAAATGTGGATGAAATGGGAAGGAGAACAAGCCAAAAAGTGTCGGCGCTGAATGCCTTTTTGCATAAAAACACAACACTACCCCAATTTTGGCGAGGTTTCCTATCCTCCTCACCACTGACTGAGGGAAAGAGAACATCCCGAGGAACTCGTAATATTATTACATGCTGTTTGTTGAATGAGCTTCTTGTGTCGTCGTGTCTGCGAATAAGTGAAAGATTTTTTCCCCTTTCCTGTTTGCCTCACTGACTACTCAAAGGGTCAGTCGAGCTGAGCTGGGCTATCTGTGTGGCTGTGCGGCTGCTGTGGCTCTTTTCACGAGACTGGCGTGACGGCCGACGGCATGGCAATGAGTGGATGGAAATCAAGATTTTGGGTAACATTGTAACACAACGAATGGAATGTGCGGTGTGAGGATGATGAGCGATGCTATCACTCACTCCCGCGATTCAATGAGCCCTTAATCATATGTAAAGTTTCATTGATGGCGAGAAATATAAAAAAAACTTGTAATTGCACACATAACTGCTGTGAGTGCGAGAGGAAGAACCGGATATGATTTCCTACTTCTGCTGTGACAGACGGAGTTGTGACGCTGAGACGAGAAAATGGCGATGATAATGTTGCGACCACACGTCCAGCATAGTAATATACAAGCGTGCAGTTCTCATCGAGTGTGTGCTCTCACTCTCAAAAAATGAGTAAACGAGGAAAAAATAATAGTGGAGAGGAAGGAGGGGAAAGCCTATGGGATCAAAACTGCTCAATAGGTGGGATCCCTTTTCTTGAGTTTTTCTTTACAGACAACCGAGGCTCCAGCTCAAGTGATATGTTGTAGTAACAATGCTTCACACGTAATCTGCCTCTGAAAAAGGGCTCCTACGCGTTTCACTTTTTTTGTTGATGTAGCCTAGTTTTGTGAGCAGAGTTATTGTTGCCATGCTAAATGCAAATAACGCGAATGCGGCAGTTTAGTATACTGAGAAAGGGATGAAATTAAAGCGTTTAACACGGGAGGTTTTGGGAAGTACATGTTTGATTCTACTTCTGCAAATATTACGTTAATATTGCAAATATACATGAGAATAACGGCAGGATAGACACAACAGGGTAGTGTCGTGGGGGGCTGTTGTCGCGACATGTTGTAAATTGGCTTACATAAACTTTCTGATCTTTGGAGCGCCAGCGTAGCAAAATTTATGAGATAAAGATCCTCAGCCTTCATGTTTTATGTAATCTCTGTTGTAGTCATTGATTTTCAATGACCATATCATAACCAATGTGCCGCTTCGTGTGTAGCTTTTAGAACCACATAAATTCAATGTGGAATGTAAAAGTGGATCAGGTTGTAAATACAAGCTCAGATGTCTGTAAAAATATGCATTAGCACAAAAGTAATAAAATGAAAGTACGATTTGATTTCATTTAGGGACTACCTGATGATAGCTTTCTTCAAACTTTATGTGGATCACTCTTCCCCAGTCACTTATATCAAGCATAAATCACATTTTGTAATTCATAATCCAATAGTTAAAGCTGTACCGTAATAGTTAGTTATAACGTACTATTACCGTATATTATATATATATTTATATAACCACATATATATTTCATGTGTCACACACTCACTGTACCTTGAGATAACAATGGGAGGAGGTGAACCTTGTCAACTCCAAATTAGATAATTATGGCACCATCGGGAAGAGCATGACAAAGCTACATATATTTTGAAATTTATACGATGCACCTTTTTTAAAAGAAGATATTTCATAAAAAGGTAGTGATAGCAGACAATAGAGTTGGCATTTTTTGTGGATCTCAAAAATCTTGTAGTTTTTGCGTAGCGGCCAAAAAAACTACTATCTGACTCAAATTATACATAACAACTGTTACTGATAAAAATCTATAAAAATAGTATCAACGAGTCCACCAATTTTCATCTGCTTTTCGTGAACGATGGTATGATAATATAGCGCAATTTTTCCCACTTCTGATACTGCCCGTTTCAAACTATATGTAGTATTTCATGCTCTTTCCGATGCTTCCAAAATTATCCAATTTGGAGTTGGCAAGGTTCACCTCCTCCCATTGTTACATGAAAATCTGCGAAACAGCTAGGCACGTATACTCATATGTATGTACCAACGTAAAAACACCGTTATTTAAGCAGCTTTGGACTGTTGGATTGGAAAAATAATTATTTGTCTTTGTCAGGAATATGTGATCTCACCTTATTCGTCTTTCAGACCGTATCTCCCACGCTGACTTTGGAAAGCATAAATTGTAAAATTTGCTTTCACCAGCTTTGAGGAACCAGCTCCAATCATTAATGAAAAGATTTAATCTATTCAAAATTGTAATAGGCTAATTGAGCCATTCTAGTATAGATAATACCTATGAGCCAGGCCGTGCGAAATGTTCCATGCACTTCTCCCCAAGTTTTTCTTGCTGTGGGTGGTGGGGAGGAAAGATCGGGGACGGAAAAGCATAAAAAGGATGTTCGGAGGATGTTATACTAGAATGGCTCAATTAGCCTATTATAATTTGGATGTGAAGTCGAGTTTATGAATTATTCCTGAAATTCAAATCCATTCGACGAACTGCTAAACGTGCCATGCTTGCCCTACTAACAATACCAGTAAAATAAAAAATGCCATCAGAGGGATAAACTAGGTTGACGTCCTGCTCAGTATAAAAGCCAGACTTTTGTTTAAAAGACGAAGTGTAATAATATCTCAGAATTGATCTTTCTTCATGAACTTTCTTTGAAGCGTGTAATATAAGGGACGCTAATTTTGGTCGGCATGACACATTTTTCCGAGATGCCAACCAGTATTCTTTTTTGCGACATAACTTAATACAATTGTCGATGGGCTAGACAACCACGGTAATATTCGTACTAATGATTACACATCGCGCCGAGGAGAAGGATGCCGACAACTCAAGTTACCATAGTTTTCAACATCCTTTTATGTTTTGCCAAAATATGTTGTGATTATAAATTCCTAAAACGCGAACTTAAACACGAACTAGTTCATTTTACACCGTTACACTATGATTGTTTCAAAATTAAGCTTCATAGCCATAGCCCCCCCCCAAAATGCCTGCAAAACTGAATCAGTTTGTATAATAGTGTGTTAAAAATGTGGCACAAAAAGTCAAAATGTTGAATATGCCATAAAATCCTTTATTCTCTTAGTGAACGCAGAGTAATGGAGGTTTTGTAACTTCTTTCCAACAACAAGTGTCAGTATACAGAGGAGAATGATTTTAAAAAGCATTCTTTTAAAGTGGTCAAATAGCTGTTCCAGAATATTTTTGCAAAAAATGCCGCATCTACATATATCACGAA
>JAHZMY010002641.1:0-10013 GCA_027743915.1 Seira sanloemensis | reverse complement strand
TTTTTGGAATCGTGGAATGCTTAAAAGAGCTACAATTTTTTGTGTCGCTCAAAAGAATATTTGATAAAGCCCTCACAAATTAAAATGTGAAAGATGTGGAATTTTGATGCGATTTTTTACCTATAGCTATCCCATGTGGAATTCAAAATGATAAGAATAAAATTTAGGTTACAAAACTCTGTACAAATGCTCTTTATTTAAAATTATACGGTAATATTAATTTAAATGATGAGTTGATGAGTGTATCTTAAAATTTTCCCCCAAACCGTGCATAACCCGAATTAAAAAGATGCATGTTTGTAAAGTAGATATAGCTCCGACTTCTGCATTTCGTTTTTCATTCTCATCCTACACCCCCTTCTATTGTACTCTTTTCCAGTCAAAGTGATATTTTATAATCCATTTCCGCCCATTTAAAAACGACAATGACAGCGGAAAGGTTTGCACTGAAGGGCTATTTTGTAAAAAAAAGTATACACTATCGTTAATATCGCCCGTATTTGGAATATCCGCAATTTAGTATAGATTGAAGGTTGCAGCATAAAACCTAAATAGCTGCCTTATATTCAACGAGATAAGTAATGTGAATATAAACTGCCACTCATCACATGTACCAATTTATTGTGATTGCATACAATATATGGAGTCTCCTCATCCTGGTTAGAAAATCAATTTTTGAAAGCAAAAAATCCGCCAAGGTGTGGTGCCTACGTATTTCTGACAAATGAATTTGTTCAACCACAAGCTCAAATTATTGAAACGGTTTCCAGTTTTGTACAGCGCACCTCGTTGATTAAAGTGAAAAATGGAAGTAAAAATGTTTGATTTTACCACATGGTTTTAACAAAATCTTATGATATTCATGAAATTCTTAGACTTTTTCAAGGCATTATCCTACAAAATGAACCAATTATTTCCAAATTTCCTTTTTGCTAAAGCTGCGACCTTTATTTTGTGCTGCCTTTTAAAGAGGAGCGAATAAAATGCGACTTTCTATAAAATATCCCTTTTCCTTGTCTCAATAATGCTGTCTTGTGGTGCCGGTGTCATATTATTATCGGAAAGTTAAAACTCTCTTTTGTTCTGCATTCTGGCCTGTGTGACGTGCCTCTAGAGAGTTGAGAGAAAGAGAGAATATAATGTAATATGGATAGAGATAATGATAACGTCATCATCGCCTTTTGCTCTTTTCCTTTCATAAATCTTCTTTCAGGATTTAAAATGGAGGAAAGAGGGGAAAAGTTTTGCTGTTAAATGGCTTGCAAAAGAGTGACTATATCTCGCCTTGATTTAAATATAAAACCTTATTGATCTGGTGAAAAAATTGGAGGAGGGAAAATTATCGTGAAATTATCTTAAAGGAATGAAATTTCGTATACTTCACGACACATCACATCATCACATTTATCTTCAGCCATTTTAGTGGTGCACACGACATCCTCTCCTCTTTTTCTTCATTTCCTCAATTTTTTTATCTCCTCGTCGTCTCCTTTTAATAAAAAAGACGTTGAAGAAGAAAGGCTTCCCCCTCACTTCTCCTTGCATAATACCGAGGCAAATGAGAGTGGAAACGAGTTGTGAAATGAGGAAAAAAACTCAAGAGCATGAGATATGGAAGAAGTGGAGTGGTGAGGAAAAAGTTCATTATTTCCATTTTCCTCTTTCACGTGAAATCACGATGGGTACACATTCCGACAAACGTGCAATATTTGAAAACCTTGGTCCCAAAGTAAGATGGGTAATAGGAATTGCCACTTCCATCCAAAGTTTGTGCAGTTTCAGCAGAAATATATATATATTTCTTGAAAAATAATACAGGCCCACTTGACTCTTCTTCCGTTCATTTCCCCTATCTCTGCTGAAGAAAAGCCCTTCTTGCTCCAGAAGTCAAGATAAAGTGGAAATTGTATATTGTTATTATTTCTACGCATTACCCGGCACAATCTTGCTTGTCTCTGATGAAAGCGAAAATTTTATCATTTGCAGATACACTTTTCCATTATTAAGCGGAGAGAAAGAGTCCTAAATGAACATAATAATGCAGTTAAGTATCTTATTATTACTATTACGCCGCGCTCAACGCGGAGAATCTTTGTGGGAAAGAGTATAGTAGTCTTCTTATGGCACAAGTATCTACTCTGAGAGCAATTTTTTCACCGCTCCAGCTTCGTGGCTGTCCTTAAGATTTTCCCTCATTCTGCCAAGAAATAAATGCAAATTTTCTTCTTGATGCGTTTTTGCCTAAACTGCCGTATTCCTTTCCCTCTCCTTTAGATTATAGCCCCCTTGAGACCTTTTCGCTATCATTATTCTTCTGTTCCTTGTAAAAGAATGGAGATACTGTGCTCTTGTGTTGTTTTCTTCGTCCTCCGAGTTTAAATGCAGTAAAGACTTCTTGAAAAGTGTCTTTCTGGGTTATGCTCAATGAATCAGGTCCCTACTTTGCCAAGTACAATGTTGCCTTTAGTAAACTGTATGTTATAAGAGAGCACTTGGCTTTTGCCTTTGTCCCCTGCTTCCAAAAGCTTTCTGCGTCTGTGGTTTTTGAAATCTGTCGGGAATATCAGAAAAGTTTTTGGCTAATGTGAGTTTCGGGGAAAAGTCAATATATTTATTTATTTGTCACTCTAAATTTTTACCGCCTAAATAAGCACACAAATCTCTCAAATGTATATTTTTTCATATTGGCCTATTCGTCACAACGATTTGATAAGGAAAATAAATATCTTCAACTGATGAATCTCAATGAAGTATGCTTCAGCTAGGAAGTGCAAGATGTGAAGCGCAGACCCATAGTCGCATATAACAATTATGTCCTTATATCGCATTTTGTTAGGGAAAGTTATCCCCTAGATCCACATTATGTACCACTTAGCGCCAAATCACTGCCACGCAATATAGAATGCTAATGATTTTGGCACAGTGACTAAGAAGACCATATACCAAGGAGGTTTGGGACACAAACGTTCATGCTTCTACTGGACTTTTAGAGGAGTACTGCTACTGTCATGCCTCTCCGACGTTGTAGTTCTAAAGTGCTTATCTGTGTGTCGGCATAGGCCATTAAATTAGGCAACTATACTGCCACACATATTGCATATATGTACATACATATTTGTGTGTAGGAAATCCCTCGAAAAACATTATTCGCGATGTGGGCTTGAGCGAGAACAAAAAAGTCAAGGGTTTTTAACCGAGCAACATTATTGAAGTGGGATTGGGATAGGATCGTTCCATTCTCCCTTGAAGCAAAGCAGAGCAAGACGACACCGTCCTATCCTGGTGTACTCACTGGGAAATTCTAATCCACGGAATAAAGACGAATCCGAGAAAGTAAGTGGGGAAACAGGAAAGTCATTTCCTGGTATAGATTTTCTCCCAAGTAAAAATCCACTTTCCGCTTGGTGTATTGTTTCCAAAGGGAGATCAAACTTTGTATCTTTGTACTCACACTGGGTAATGCAGTGTGTGATGTAAGTGAAGTATACGTAGATATACAGTATGATCCTTATCCTTTCTCTGTCTTTATCGTCCTGCTAGATCACAAAATTTTAACTAATTCATACTCTATATTCTGTTTCCCATTCATTTATTTATATGGAAAAATTTTCCATTCTATAATGCTTGAAAGAAAGCAAACTAATTTGACTTAGGCACCGCGCATCTTTCAGAGTAAATGAATGTAATCTGTGGAAAAAGCTAATGTGAGCTGGGAGCTGTGACGTAAGACAAAAACGAATTTTAATGTTTTCCTAAGCCAATTTCTGTTGTGTACATTGTTGACCTGCTAGAGAAAATCTTTTCATTTTCATAGCTCTAAATGAACCATGCCCATGCACAGTAAAATAATCAAAGTAAAGTGCAAAACACTACTTAGCACGTAAGGAAAGGGCTAAAAATGCGCTTTGTTCTTTCAGCTGTATCATCAAAATGTACAACAATCCTGTTTTGTATCCTTTTTCTGCCTATTCAAAGCCATGTGATGCTTGTTCTTTTCATTAGGTATTCTACACCCATTTCCCTCTGTTTGTACAGGTCCTCTTCTCTGAAATGCAAAAGTGTGCACATTTGATCCCACAGACAAAAGTGCTTCGTGTGAAGCAGCGCATTACAAAAAGATTTTTGCTGTATTAATACGTGTGCGTATGTACATTTTCACATGAAAGTTCCTTTTCCGTACTTCACTTTCCACTAGCACCATTGTGGATGTCCTCTTTGAAACCGTGCTCGTTTTGAGACGGATGAGAAAAGACACGTGAGAGAGAAAAGCACGAAGAGGATGTGAAAAAGATAGTTCTTGTACAGAACATTCACCGCATTGTTAGATTAGTTGTGTTATGAACCAGGAACAGGATATTTTTTATGCTGGAGAAGAACGCATTATTTCAGCTTATTTCTTGCTTGAACACTTGTTTCCGAGGACAGAAAGAATCAGAATGATTTCCATGCGTGCACTGTCTGTTTCATTCGAAGGGAAAATCTCCAGGAGGGGGAGGCTGACTTGAATTCATATTATTTACGTTGCGGAATTCGTGGTTGCTTTTGTAATCAGTGTGCGTATATGGTGAAGTTTTTGTGATAAGTTGGCGAGAAAGACCAGAGGAAAAAGTTGACTTGTGCTGACTAGCTGGGCATAGTGTCCTCATGAGGATGGAAGCATGCTGTTCATTCACTCAAACTCAGTCAAAGAGGGAGACGAGTAGAAAAGATATTTTTGCTAGCAAGCCATCCATCTGTCTTCTCCACTCTTTAATATTAATGCTAGAAATGACTGTAAGGCAGCCTGTTTTGCATATAATCATTTTCTGATTTCCAAATTGTATTAGCAACAGGAAATTTTTTCAGATTTTAATCTCCGCTCCGAGTGGCTTTTAAACCGATGAACTCGAAAACTTGATGAAATTGAAGAAGGGTCTGGAGTTATGAGAGCATATAAAATATTATCATAAGCTTGCATAAATGTATTTATCATGGAGCAAGTTGACCAAGCATTTGTACTATAAACTGCTGCTGAAATATGAGTACTATTTAACCCCTACGTCCTCAAAATTAAATAACCTTGAGCAATTCTTACAACCCGCTTCTGAAACTCCAGCAGTCTGGCAATTACTTTCATCATCACAGCGTATCCTCCATACAAATTTGGTTTAAATAACAAGATGCATTTCCCCGCACCCCCGGCATATATTATGCCGGGGGTGCGGGGAGGGGAAAGTCAAGACATATGTATATCTAGAAAATGAAATTGTAAATGCAACAAATGAGTTCCCTCGACTTTAAAACGGATGAAGCGCGTTCAAAATTTTAACGGTAATGATTAGTCCAAGAGAGGTGCTTCAAAAAGATTTGGAAAAAATAATAAAGTAGTAAAATTCTGTTTAAATAAACCCCTTATCCGCATGAGTGAACCAAAGAATGTTTTATTAGTTTCCAACACGCTAATCATTTTACAGATAAAGACCTCGGCATAATATGAAAATTGAAAGTTGTTGTTGAAGCCTGAGCGCAGGGTGAGTGGATGAAAATGGCGGAAAGGCAAGCAAGATTTTAATACGAACTCAACAGGAGGCTTTAACTGCCAGCATGTTTTCCAACAAAAATTATTACGAAACCTTTGAAAAAATGAAGCAATGAAGTACGCTCGAGAGGCAAAGAAAATGGGATAAATCCTATTCACACCAAGACCATATGAACATACGCACCAAACACATGCTAGGATATATTGACTTTCATGTTCTACCTGTGCTAATGCTCATGTGCTACCACATAAAAGTCGACAAATTGTTATTGTTTCGAAGGCGTCTGTCTGTTGCATTCCCTTTTTACTGCATGTCCAAGTACGCACAAAAGAAACTGATCACATATTCCTCGGATTTGGTACATATTGTTCTATCGTCTCCTCTTCGTGCTTCTTTCATTATGACTAGCTCTATAAAAAACAACGCAGATGTTCTTAAGAGCCACGCTGGCGCTAACTGATTCTTCCGTAATAGAATTCCAATAAGAGAAAATAAAAGATTTTGAGAAAAGAATACTCAGAAAATATATAAAAGCCGGGGCAGGTGTACGGTAGAGAGACTCGAATTTGTTCACATTACAGTTGAAGATTACAATACAAACTGACAAGAAAACATTTTACGAGGCATGTAAAGCAAGGAAAAAAACTATTTCGTGTTCATCTTGTTTTTGAGTATTCTTGAAAACCCTTCTTCTTGGGGAGACATGTATGTGCCATGAAAATTGTGCTTTATGAGAAAGTCGATTATAACAATATGAGACATACTTCAAGCAGCAATCAGACAAACTGTATATCAAGATACCCATATTTTTTTCATCTTGCCTTTTTCCATTCTTTGAATTAATGACTATGTAAATTTAGTTATAAAAAGGTGCCGAGGAATTGAAAGGGATGAATTGTGAACTTGTGATAAGCAAACAGAAACAACACACGTATGTATATTATTATTATTATAAGCTACTTATTGCGTACATTTTTCTGGATTTAAAGTACAAAAAGAGAGACTAGTTTTTCATTTATCTGCTTAGCCACAATTATGGACATATTAAATTGGGCGTAGTAAATAAAGGTATTCAGCGTGACACAAAAAATTGAGTAATAAAAATGATCGAAACAAGAAAATCCTGTTGCTTCAAGAAGGCAAGTTTGCCACAGAATAGATTTTCCCTTGATTTTGAGTTGGTCCGTACCCGCTAAACAGCTAAAGTGTAAGTAATGAATGGTCATAAATTCGCTGTAAACTACTTAAAGAATGGGTACTTGCACAAGAACAATATAAAGCAGTCGAGTTGGTAAATCATGTATATTTTTATTGCATAAAAGCACAAAAGTACATTTTCTACTCTTGAAAGTATTCCTGCACTCAAATACATACATGCTTTCTTTATAGAACTGTTTGTTTGCTTTTGCTCTGCCATTTTAGCAGCGAGACAAATATTTCAGTTTAGTCGTTCTTTAGACAAAAATATATGGTTTATACATTTGCCATCTGAGACCACTTTGGAGAATTGTCTCCTCTCTTTTGGGTAATGAACAGATAATGAATCTCTTTAGCAAAATCTGCAAACCTTCAAGGCCTTAGATTGTGGCAGAGTTTTGCTGCGTCGCATTCGTAAATTTACACGGCACATTAAAACAAAAAGGAATTGATTGTGTGAAAGACAAGTGGGTTATTTAGGTATTTTATTTATACCCGTAATAAATAAGCAAATGGTTTGTTTGCTTGCCGAATAATGAATGGGTAATGAGCCGGCTGCCTTTGCTTGTTCATTCCTTTAAATAGAAGAGCATATTTATGAGCGAATTGTAGAGGCACAAGTATTGTGGTATTCATTTTCAGAATTCACGTGCATGGGTATTATGAAATTAAGCGTGGTTAACAGAGCCTCTAAACTCTGCATTGCACATTGGACTCTCTCAAAAGCCTAGACTAAATTTTGGCTTGACTTCTGCTTATGACTGACCTTTCGTATATTCAAGTGACCAGAATTTAGCAAGTTTTTGTCTTTTCTCCACACTTGGCCTTCCTGTCCCGTCGAGGGCTTTTAGTCGTGGATTCCAGTAATTTGGCAAAATAGAAACCATTCAAAGCCAAATTGTCCTTTGATGGTAAAATTTTTTTCTGGTCTGTTACTGTTGACAAAAGTTTGTAGCAGTCCTTTGGTACACATTGGCCATGGCTTTCATAGCAGCATAGCGGCAGTAGTGGAGCCATTCAGTCATGGTCAGTCTCCTTTTCAAATTTTGTAGCAGGTTTTTGTTAATGCCTGGAAATAAAGTGCTAATGACATGGGATCGAGCCAAGTTACAGTGTAAAAATGCAATAACCAAGTTAAAATATTAGGTGCAGCACATGGCGCAGCCTACAAAAGGAATATTTTGGGCATGGCTCAGCGATAAATCAATTTCGAAACTCGTTGCTCAAGCCCTCCTTCTTTTTGTCATTGTCACATTTATATATTTTCTGGGTATACTACATACAGTGGCTTCCGTTTCCTTGTAAGGAGGATTTGGTGGAGTAAGTAAACTCTTTGTCACCAGCAGCAATGCAGATGTGCGGAAAAATACAGGGCATTATTCAGATTAAAATATTTTTCGCTTGAAAGCAAGGGGTGTGGTCTTCAAATCACAAAAAAGGATTTTCAACTTTCTTGAAACAGAGTTTTTGAGAGAACTTTCCTGCTGGTTTGCACTACGGGTTGTCTAATTTAATGTGTACTTTTCTGCTTCGTTTATCCCACTCATTTTGAGATGACAAGAGTTGTCATCGTCGTCTCTGAACAAATTTTATGATCTCATCATCATCACCACATCGCCTTGCTGAACATTTTTTTGGAGGAAATGTAACGTTTTCTGGGCTTTTAGTCCTCACATGTTACTTACAGGAAATGAGCCTACTCTAACAATAAACCACTGACTCTCATTCATTATCATCACGAGCCTGTGCGATATCGTACAATTTTATCAAAGGAAGCGGTCATTTTCTAGACAAAACTGGAAAGATTTGGACCCAAACTAAAGCATGAAATTAAACTACATATTTAAGAGCAAATTTATGGCACAAATTACGTTTTAGAGAATTAAATGTCAATTATTGTAACTTTTAAGTTTGATTTGTTAATTATTGCCCTGTTAATCGCACTGCAACATTGGTTTAAAAATCAAAATTTATTCAGGTATTTATGCTAACTTAAAAATATCCGGTTTAATAACTTTTTCCTTTAATTTTCAGGAGGAAACCAAAAGCAATCGTAAAGAGGGAAAGAAGACCTGGATTCTAGATCCCGGAAGTAAGTTATAATTTGTATTAAAAGATATGCTGTTCTTTAATTGCATTTACTTACTTGGTATGTAGTTGACCCTCTTCTTTACGTTATGTGCTATCCAATATATATCTTGAAAAAACTTTTCCCATGTGTGGGTACATTCAAATTTGCATATTACATATGTTTACATTATCTTGCTTATTTGCAACCGGATTTGACGAAAACTATAGCAAAGACTGCGAAAGTATAGCACGGAAGTTGCAAGGTGTTTCCAGTTACCCATCCAGTTTCTTCTCCTTTAATATTCATCTTCTTTTCGCATTCGATCCATACAGCCCTTGTGCAAGAGAGGAGCAAACAAACAAGACACAAACTCATTTAAAATGAAGGAGTAGGGTGCATTGAATAATTAATGTGGAAATAGAGAAAAGGACGACAACCAACGGAAGTGTGGCAACTGAATGGAGATTCTGCTTTACACATGTGGGCCTTATTATGCTTTCTCCGTGTTCACCGTTCACGCTGCTTCCTCTTGAATGGCTTTTGTGAACTTTTGTAAGCTCATACGTACCAGTTTCTGAATAGGACGAGCCTTGTGGACATGGAGTCAATATGCTTAGGTACAATTAGCTCCTCCGTGTCATTTTTAAATACCAAAAATGTATGTAGCTGCCCATTTTTATCGATTACAGAATAAACGCGTTTTGTGATTATTTATTTGTCTGTGAATAGTTTTACGTCAAGTAATTTTTTTAGATTTCACCTCGGTTTTTATTTTTTGCATGTTTTTGCTTACACCTCCTATTTAAAAAAACTTTTCAATGTAAACGTGGCACCCAAACACTTATGCATACATACATTAACCACCTACATCCTCGATCCTCGAGATAAAAAATAGAGCAGTTACATCTTAAAAAAGAGAAAGCAGGCTGTATGTAAGGACGTATAAAGTTGACATTCAAGTTTTAGTTTAGTTGACTAAAAATCGTGACGTATCACATTTACTTGTACATAAGTTGTATAAACTCTCAGTCTCGGAAAAAAATTATGTATTTCTGTATTATAATATTGTAGATACCTACATAGGTAGTTTTATATCAGCAGGAAGTTTTAAACATGGATAGTACATACCTAAATTTGATTTGGACGTCTCCTTAGGAAGCATTCAATCATAAAAGTTTCTAGAATAGAGAAAGTTAAATTGTGAATTATGTAAGTTATATGCAAAC
>JAHZMY010002640.1:0-16003 GCA_027743915.1 Seira sanloemensis | reverse complement strand
AAATGTCCAAAACTGCCCCAAACTCTCCAAAACCCACACCGCATACATTACATTATTTGTCGCACAATGCCCCCAGCCATTGAGTTTTTTCCACTTTTTACATTAAGTATATGGCACTGGAGTTTTGGACGGTTTTGGGCGGCTAGGTTTTGGACGTCCAAAATGGTAAATACCGGTATTTACCGGTAAATATCAATTTTAGTTTTTCCCCGATTCCAACGCTAATTAAGTGTACTTATGATATCGGAGTTTTGGACGGGGTTTTCAAGCAACTAGGCTTTGTTTGAGTCCAAAATGACATTTATTTTTTTAGTTTTAACCGGTATTTACCAACTTTATTATTGCCCGGTTTCAACCCTATAACCAACGTTTTTTTTCATATTCCCTTTTTAACGAAATCATATTCGATATTAAACCAAAAATAACCCTTCTCATCACAAAACTAATCCTTGCCAATTTATTTCACTTTTTTCTAGGGAAGTGAAACCGAGCCCGAGGACGAAGTCGACGGCTCCGTCGGCCCCCACTCCTTCGTCAACCACTACGCGAACGTGAACGACACCCTCAAGCAATCATGGCAGAAGCAGAGGCCCGTTCGGAACACAACAGGTCAAGGCCCCGGTTCAGCGTCAGCCGGCCCCAGTTCCAATGTGAATACCCTCGTCGCCCACCCGCCGACAACGCCCGGGCCACCGCCGCATCCCTCCACCTCCTCCGCGATGTATATGTCGAGTGGAGCAGTTGGAGCTGGCGGTGGTGGTGGTAATATCATTGGGCTCGGGAGTCACCACGCCCTCCAGCAGCATCAGCACCAGCATCAGCACCATCATGGGGGCATCAGTCAGCTTGGAAAGAGAGAGAATTTTTTTAAATCAATTATTAATCAATCGTGTTATTCGAGTCATAATCGTAAAAAAATATTTTTTAATTTATGTGTTATGTATTATGAATTATTCCGTCCTCCGTTGTTTTTAGTGTTGGGTTTAGATATTTTCCACTCAAAACTGGGAGGTCCAAAACTCGTTTCAAATTAATTATATTGTTTGTCTCATAATGCCCCCAGCCATTGCGTTTTCCCATTGTGATGGCCAAAACCAACCCTGTCTAAAACTGCCTAAAACTGTTCAAAAATGTCCAAAACACGGGTTAAAATGCGCTGCTTAATTTGCCTCACAATGCCCCAACCATTGCATTTTTTTGCAATTGGGATGTCCAAAATCCAAAACGAATCCATAAAACGGTCCAAAATGTCCAAACCCCGTTTCAAATGCTTTGTGTCAGGTATTTGTCTCACTTTGCCCCAGCAACTGAGTTTTTCCCATCCTTTACATATGGCAATTTGGGTTTTGGGCAGTTTTTCAAGCGGCAGTCTTTTGCTTGGCTTCAAAATGGTATTTAACTCAAATTTCTTGGCATCGACACACCCATTTTGAGTTTTTCTCCCACTCCAACCCAACACAATTTTTTTAAAAAAAAAACAAAGTCCGAGTTCTTCCAGACTTCAGATTATTTCAGCAGACACACAACAAAAAAATGGATTGTATTCAAGTCGATGCGCTTTTTTTGGTTAAGATTAAGGTTCATGCGAATATAATTACAGTTAATGAAAAGATGCCAGAGGATTGTGTTATACGTTGTTCAATTTTGTTTAATTTAAATGTTTTGTTTTTAATCTTTTTTCCATAATGGTACAATATTTTTTTTTCGAAGAGAAGAAAAAATCTTTGTTATTTTAGTTTTAAGTTGGGCAAAAAAAGTAGTGCGAAGCGTGTTATTTTTAAGGAACAAATTTTTCTCAAGTTTTTGCTGTGATATATACCTTCTAAATAATACTAATTGTACATACATACATAAGTATTCAAGATAATGTGTGGGGCAATGTGACACACGCCACAAACAAAATGCGATGAAAATGACAATTTTTCTTGAAAATTTCAAAATGCCAATATATTTATAGCTATCTAACTAAAAATATACGTATAAGTAAGAACTTTTTTTGTACATTTTTCTAACAACGTCTCACCTCGTACTAAGTATTTAAGAGAGAGGAAGTATCTTTAAAAAATGCAGGTAAATTTACATAAATTGAAGTCCTCTTTTTTCCTTCTGTATGTCAACATCCATCCTGTTTAATCTTTAAAAGGACACAAAGACAGGAAGAAAGGAGTAAAAAGTAAAAACTTGTTCAATGTTTTTAAAATAAGAAAAAAAACGCAAAGTGTCTTGGTGTTCCGTGTCTTTTTTGATGTCTTCAGGGATTTTCTCCAGTTGTAAAAGTAGGGAGGAAGAAGATGTTAGAATATATGTGAAATTGACAGGAAGGGGAGAGATTCTTGTTGGAGATAGGCTCAAGTTCCCAAAGAGAGGAAAAAAGCATCTCCATCCGAAGAAGAAGAAAAAAATTCCTTTTTTCTTGTGCGCATTTATAAAACTCAAAAGACTATCAGACTCAACTCAAGGCCAAGGAAAAGAGTTTTTTTTCCTTTTTTGCCATTTCCCTTTTTTCTCTAAAAAAATGAAGGAGTTTTATGCCCATGCTAAGCTTTCACTTAAAAAAATAATGAAAAGGAAGGAATATTTTGAACGTTTTTTTTTCGAGATAAAATATACAGGGTGTTCCGCGAGGATGTTACAAAATTCCATGTATGGATAATTTGAACAATTTTAAGCAAAAAATATTGAATAACCTTTTTCCTAATTCTTCGCCGTTTTTGAGATATCGGCAGTCGAAGTCGAAGATTATCCTCATACATATGTCATCATAGGAATTGATTTGGCGACGGCGACCTGGGATTTGTACTTGGGGTTGCTAAATGCACTATGCATGTAGTTTTCAACTGCCAATATCTCGAAAACGGCGAAGAATTAGGAAAAAAGTTATTCATTATTTTGCTTAAAATTATTCAAATTATGCATACATCCTCGCGGAGCACCCCGTATAAAAAAAGATAATATTTAAAGTGGACTTACTTTTCCTTTTGAATGGAAGAAAACACACCCACTTCACTGCCGATGCCATATGCCTTGAGGACACATGTTTTTTTCCTCCTCCTTCATCAAGATTTTTAATTATAAATTAAATAAATGTAAGGCAAGAAACTTTCTCCGGATGTAAATTAATTGTAGTTGTTTGCTAGTTAGAAAGTAATTGACATGTGAATCCTAAACTTATATACAATATATTTGTACTATTTATATATAAGGTAGGAAAGCAAAATTACAGTTTGTTATTTACGATTTTTATATTATAGGCTATAATGTTTACATCTCTTGTTTCGTATCATTTAATGGTAATGATGATGAGGAAAAATAATAATAAAAGGAGCCTTGAGCTTTCGTTTGTTTGAAAATTGGCGCCATCTCATTTATTTCAAATTAGGGGAGTTCTGTTTCTGTGTAACGCCCACGAGGAGATTCTAGGGAAAGGGGGTGTTTCGAACATTCGAAGTAATGAGAGAACAAGGCTAATTTGCATATTTGCTTTTCCTGTTTTCCTCTTCCCACACAAATTTTTCCCACGAAATTTTCTCCTGTTTTCATTGGGTGCACGCAGCAACTAGTAGCGCGCGTGTTTTCAAATTTGAAAAACTTTTCGCAGCTACATATTTACATCTGAAATGAAATAGCCAAATGACAATGATGACTCACCGGATCTTCCCTTGAAGAGATGTGAGTAATAATGACTAATGAATGTCAAACTAATTTGCATCAAAAGAGTGGCATTTCCTGTTCCCACGTGAAAGTTTCTCTCCGTTTCCAACTTTTCATGAAGTGCAGCCGGCAGCGCGCGGGTTTCAAATTTTCAAATTTGAAAATAGAAAAAGTTTTTTTCTTCTGCAGTTACATATGTACATACATACAAATGATGACTCAAAGTTCAAGGGAAAGAGGTAATGATGACTAATGAATGACAAGTTAATTTGCATAAAAGGTAACCAAGGCTCTTTCTCATTCAAGCTGCTGAACGTTGAACATCCAATTTCCTCCTCGTTTTCTCGTTTTCATGAAGTGCAGCGCGCCAACTTTCAAAAAAGCTCAAAACTCAAAAACTTTTTCCCCTTTCTCCTTTCACATGCCAAGATTAAAACGAACCCATCTCATCAAAACTCATCAAAATGTGCCGCTGTTTTTTTGAAATAAAAGGCAACTTTCCAGTTTCCAGGTGAAAGTTACGTAACAATTGCAGTACAAAGTTTTTTTTTTTTTGATCTCTCACAAAATGAGAATGAGTCCCTTTTACTCTCAAACTTTCAAATTTCCTCGTAATTTTCCACCCAATTTCACGCATCGACAAAAAAACAAGTTTCTCTTTCTCCTACCCCAGCTCATTACTCACTCCATCTCCATCTCCAACTCCAACTCCCCCGTTATTACAATCATTACTCCAACGACTATTGTCCTCCTCCTTTCCACCACCATCACCATTATCATCTTCCTCTGTGTCTCCCGGCACAAAGACGACTGCAAAGAGGGCTGCCGCCGCACAAACAGCCGAGAAGCAGAAGAAGGTCAAGTCCGGCCCCGCCTTCCTCATCCTCACCTCCATCTCCCCATCACCACTTTCATCATCATCATCCATATGGAGCATGTATGGGAAGGCCTTGACGACCCCGAACAAGCTTAGATGGTTGACCAACCCAGCCGCCGAGGAGATGTAGCTTGTTGCTCTCCCTTTGAACAGCTTCTCCATGCGGAAGATCTCAATGAACTGGAAGGGAATGGGTCCCATGCCAATCGCGTATGAAGCGAAGAGCAGGGAAAGTAAAACGGTCCTCGTCAAAATGACATGGTAATTTTCATTAACATTAACAGTCTCGATCTCATTAACTTTTAGGTGGTGGTGGTGGTGGTGAAAATGGAATCCGAGGAGGAGATGGAAAAGTGCCATCAAGAGTGACGAGGTGATGAGCATGGTCCGTCGACCTCGACTCCACTTTCCGGTGGCCGACTAAGGGAATGGCCAGGAAGAAGGAGAGGAACTGGACCAAGCCGATGATGAGACTGGAGAAGTGGATGAGCTCTTCACTGGATGCAGCTGCTGGAACCGTGCCAGAGCCAGTGACAGGTGGAGGTGATAATTGCACGTTTTTTGTCAAGATCTCGCTCAAATAGTAGATGAGCACGTTGCCCCCAGAGAGCTGCTGGAGGAGCATCAAGACACTGACGAGGAGCAGGTGATGGGGCAAGATTGAGATTGACTTGGAATTGGAAGTTGTCGGCTTTGGAACTAGTTCTGTCTTTTCTGATGGATTGGGTTTTGGTCGAGATTTTAGTGGTGGTGGTGGTGGTGGTAGGGGAGGGACGACCTCATCCATTTCCAGGTCGAATTTGGGAGCATTTCCTTTTTCTTCCTTTTTGCCTTTTGGAGGGTTTCCTTTCCCTTTTTCTTGGAGCCACAGGGGCGACTCGGGAATCGTGAAGGAGAGGAGTGACAGCAACACGGGGAAGAGTGAGATGAGCTCGGCCAGCCGTCTCCAACTTGGAGTAGCTTGGGTGATGCCTATTCCAGATGGAGATTGAAAGAGATGGGCGAAGACGAATCCGAGGAGAATCCCGGTGGACAGCATGAAGCCCGGAAGGAGCCCGAGCCATGTCCATTTACTGTGATTTACTTTCCCACTTTGGCCATTCAAATAAGACGTTGGTGTGGACATGGACATGGAAAACGTCGACATCATCTCTGAAATGTATAGCGGGGCAGTGGCCGTAGCCAAGCCTGAGGCTAGGCCTGTCATCGCCCTCCCCGTCAACAGCATCCCGATCGACCTCGAACTCGCCACCAGCACCCAGCCTGAAATTAGCAAGTTGGATTTGAAGAAATTAAAAAGATCGTTATTGGGGAATATAATGATTGGGGCGTTGTGAGACATAATGCAATGCATGGTGCTACCTAAAATGGACGGCAGCGTGAGTAAGAACAAGGTCTTCCTCCGTCCCAGCTGGTGGAGACAGGGTCCGCTGACCACAGTCCCCAGAAATGAGGCAAGGGGTGGGGCCGAGCCAAACCAGGAGATGAGCTCCTTCCGACTCATAGTATTTGAGGAAGATGAGAGGATGTTGTGGCCTTCGTCAGCCTCATTTTGGATGGAAAGGAGCGCCGGCGATGTGTACGCACGCAGCAACCCGGTGAGGAGGAAAGATAAGGAGGCGATTAGGCAGAAATAAGGAGTCCACCGGGAATTCGGTGGAGGGGATGATGAACCTAATCCTCCTTCTTCTTTGGCTGCTGCACTTGTTGACTTTGACTTTGTAGAGGCTGCTGAAGCAGAAGGAGTTAGAGCTGAGTTAGAGTTCGAGTTACAGTTGCTGCTGATGGTTGAGTTGATGCGGCTGCTGCTGCTGCTGCTACTTTCCATAATTCGATTCCACGAGGAGATGTGAAGGAAATGTCAAACTTGTTTTTCACTTTTTTTTTGTTGGAGCCACACACGAGTAAAAGTTGTGAGTATTTTAGAGAGGAGGAACGAGTGGGATTCACTATCAACTATCAACTCATGCATTATACATTGGGAGGAGAAAGGGGAATTTGTAATTATTTATCCTCTCCTATTTTGTATAGGTATATTTAGTATAAAAATAAATAAAATTGTAGAACATCGGAATTTAAATGTGGGTAGATAGTACGTAAAGACATGTGCAAGGCAAAGGTGTATGGAATGGAATTTCTCTCTGTAAAAATATATTTATTGAATTCTTGGATTCTTCCTTTGACTATCCACGGTCTGTTGCATTAGAGTTAGAATAGGTATATTCGACTGTAACGGCATTATTGTGTACGCAGCTAAGTTCAACTTTACCTGTATGAATATTTCCATTACCCAATATCCATTATATTTATAAAGTCGAAATGCAAGGTTTTTGAGGGCAGCTGAGATGACTGCAATCCCATAGATTCATGAAATTCCAAATAATGTGTTTTTCCTAAGAAAAAAGAATCCAAGGACCGGCCAGATTCACTGTAAACTAAAAAAGTAAACATGATGACGTCATTATCTTCCACAAAAACCAGCAGCGTATTTCTTTCCCATGTAAAATGGGATTATTTTAAATATTTTACTATTTCAACGTCTTAAAAGATTTTTCAAACATTCCAATGGCACAATAAATTGTACCAATTGCACTTTCAATAAAACTGGATTTTTTTTAAAAGATATTCTTAACGACTTTCAATTTTTTAGTATTAGCAATATAGGCCTTCATCTGATCGGACAGATGGTTTTTTTCAGTTCTGCGTTTCTCCTAACCGTGAAAAATTCGTGTATCACATTGCCCCAGTCTCAATTACAAGTCGTACCTTAAGCAAATGTTTACATAAATACAAAGTTAATGAATACAGAAATCGAGTCTCAGTTTAATTGAATTTTAATGATCAATTTAGGCTTTTTCTTTATTACGCTTCAGCTACGTAATACTGTGTTGTGTACCAAACTTTACTTTACCAAGTATTTTACAGCTGAAATTGTAGCTGGATTAATTCAATTGTGTGCATTCGCATTCAATATCACACCCGCAGTTGATTAACATTAACAGTTGTTGCCAATGATGAGTGTGAGTGTGAGCAGGATCTTTTTTTACATTTGGACCGGATGAACTGGCATTTAATGATTTAACCAAGTCACAATTGGCTCACATTATGTATGTACATAAAGTACCCAGCTATATGCTATTTAGACTCGACTACGGCTAAATTACTGGCGGCAACGTGCTACAATATGTTGCGTTGCTAAGCGTTATTTCGGCTTAGCCGCGCACAAGTCTAAATAGCTGGTAGCTGGGTACTTTATGTGTATACGTATGTGCTTTCCACCTTTCCAGTTGATTGATGGGAATAAAATAGAGAGAAAGAAAGACAATGGATAAAAAAAATTGAGTTGAGCCCGAGTAAAGTGCAGACTGCACACATTCACACATTCACACAACTTTTTTTTACTGGTGTTTGTTTTAGCCATAGCCATGTAACAGTTTAGTCGTTTTTTCACTTAATTTATTCATTTCATGTGTGATGTGTACTGCTGCATGCTACTAAAAAAACTTGCCCTCATTACTTCGATTTCTACAACGATGTAAATACATTGTATATAATGGCTCTGGAAATGGAAGAATGGAGAATTGGGACAACTTAAGATGATTTTTTAGTGTTGGACTTGGTAAGTGCCAGTACATTTTTAACGTTCAAAACCTAGATGCCAAAAAAGTTCATGCAAAATAAAAGCTGGCTGGGGCAGTGTGAGACATATTATGTCACGTATTTAGCAGGAGTTTGTGTGACAGTGTTGAACTTTTCTCCGGTAAAATGCTTTCTCCTTCCCATTGGGAAAAACCTGTGGCTGGCAATAAATCCTACGCATTTTTAGTCTTTGTATAGTGTGTTTGTGCTAATAAAAACTGTACACCTAACCTCCTAAGAATTCTGACTCGTGTGGGTCAAGGGAAAGGGTCAACTCAGGTCAAGTTTTCCTTCAACATGTCACCATCAAATAATCCTCTCGACAAAATAAAGCATTGTCACTGTTTTGAAAATAAAGGCTTAAAAAGTAAGTTCTGTTAAATTTGAAAACTCTAAGAAAGTACAAATTAATTGACCCAGCTTCCCATTCTCTGATTTCCAGAGCCTGCAATAAAGTACATTTTTTTACAAATTACACACAGTCTCCAGCTTTGAGAGAACTAAGTCAGAGTTGTGCATGGTTTTTTCTCTGGAGGTGAGACACAGACAGATGAGACGAGAGAGAGAGAGTGAGAGAATCGTGCTGAAGTTGAGGTTCCATTTTTTCCCAAAAATTGGAGATGAAATGATGTCACTCAATTATATCACAATGAGAGAAAAACGTGCCTGACGCGGGTCTGCGGGTCTATCGCCATCATGAAAAGATATAAAAAGCCAAAAAAAAAGCTCTCTCATGTCTTATGTCAAAAGCTCGAAAAAAACATTTGTTGCTCCTTTCCCCCCTCCATCCACTCCATTTCATCAATGCTTTTAATTCATCTTTTTTTTGTCAAAATACACGCAAATGAGTTGCGTAATTTTTAAGTGTTTTTTTTGTCCTTTGCTTCAGATTTTTTTAAAAAAAAAGTATTTTTTAACATGTTGAATACCAATGCCATTATAAAAAAATCTTGCACAGTCATTTAATAATACAAGCAGCTTTTCTAAGATTTTTTTGCCATTTTGTCAATGTAATGCGTAGATGTATGTATAAGCTGAAACAGAAAAGTCCAAAAAATGGGACCAATTTTCGGAGACAATCTGAACCAGTTATTTTTAGCCCTCATTTTTCCTCCATCTCATGTGACTCATTCGCCCACGGAGACTTGCATTGTTTTTTCTTTTTGCATTGTGAAAGACCCATAAAATGTAGAACTTTCTCTACCTGCTTTCACTCACGGTTTTTTCTCTCTCGTTTTTTGTTTCTTGCCTCGAATCATGAAAGCGAAGACAAAAGACTAAAAGACGCAATTTAAGAACAAAGTACAAAGTAGGTACGCACTCTGCAATTCTGTAAAGGGTGTACTGTCAAAGTGAAAAGTGTACAATTTCCGTACTTGACGTCATATTTTTTGAGGGCCTTTTTTCACTTTCTCTTGTCAAAGTACGGGAATAATTGGAAGTTACAAAGGGCTTTTCTTTCTTTCTAATTTTTTTCTTTCTAAAAAAGTGCAGATTAAATATTTAGAAATGTGCTGGGGGTGTTGTTAACAGTGTTTAATATTGAATTGATTGAAGCATGATTTTTTGAAAAAAAAAGTCCTGTTGTAAGGCAATATTGTCGACGTAGCTGAAAATAGTATTCCAGGAAAAGCTTTTGCACTTAAATGCGAAATCGGTGCCATTTAAAAAAAAAATCTCAGGATTTTTTTATTTGAATGATATGTCACACGCACGCCATTTTGCCATATGTAACGAGTTTAACCGCCACCAACCGTTAAATATGATGTAATTTTTAAAAAAATCCCACAAAATTCGGAGTCTTCGTATACATCGCATGAAATTTGCATGTATTTAACGACTTGAACCGTCATTTGCCGTTTTAAAAATTCTAACTGGAAGACCGACAGTTTCCCATCCATACGGTCATTTTGGGGCCGAATTTCCTTCAGTAATGTATTTAAATATTTTTTGACGGTTGGGACGTTAATACGATGGCCCTCTCCGATAAGCCCCAAAAGGTACACAGTTTGTCCGACGGTTACGGGGAGTCACTACGTCAGGTTTGGTTTGGACATCGGTTCAGATGTTTGGGCGCTCCCGTGATCACGGAGGACGGACATGCCGAAATTAATACCCCCGCTGAATGCTTCAGCTACGTAATAAAGATGCTTCAATACCCTTCATCATCTGGGGTATTAATGCGTTGGGAGTGGGCGCTCTGCTAAACGATTTTTTTCCTAGGAACACTAGTGTAAAGTTTTTATTGGAGCAGGCGTGGGTGTCGTGTCGTGTGTCATATTTACAACTTTTTTTTGCTCCGGATATTTGATGCAAGGGCAGGTGTCACTCTCACGACGGCGATGGCAAATGTATTTATTGTATTGCGCCTAATTGTCTAACTGTGTCAATATGGTGTAGGCGGCATCAATTTTTACTTTTTACTTTTATCAAACTTTAAAAAAAAATTAGGCTCACAATAATGAGTCAAGATTCATGACTTGCAATAAAAATTTTAGATTTTTTGGAAGGAATTTTCAGAGTGGTATTTTTAGAATTGGAATAATCTGTTTGCACTCTCACATTTCAAGATCATTTTAAAGACGCATATTTTCATGCAGGTGGGAACGTGTGCAAAATTTACAAAAAAAAAATGCCATTCGAATTCGTATCAAATTATTTCGTGAGGTGAAACTATATGTTTATACTTATACTTACTTAGTCACAGGTTCGATTCGGGAAAAAATATATATGCATTTGTCCTTCAAACTCCAGAAATTGCATAGGTAAAATGAATACAACACTGCCTTGTGTGTGACAATGACACAATCACATGCATAACCGGTATATTCCAAAAGTATGTGAAATTTTCTTATTTGTTTTTTTTCAAAGAAATTTTTTGAGTCGTTTTATATTACCCACTACCCACACATCAAACGCATGATATTCTGGGGAAAATGTGGGTGAAACAAGCATTTTTTATTTGATCCAAAGGGCACATTTTTTCACGTACATAAACAATTTGATTTGACCCATTTCCGGACTTTCTCACATACCTATCCACCAGCATAATGTGGCACAGGTATGCAATTTAATAAAATTACGTAATACAATTATGACACATTTCTTTTTGCACATAGTGTTGGGGATCTCCTCACCGCAGCTTTTTCTCAGTGGGTTGGGAGAAACGTTTTTCCCGGGAAAAAGTCCAAAAATCAACAAAATTCTCGAAATTGTAGATCGCCGAATGCATTGTGATTTGCAATATGTGTCTCACAATACCCCAACAACTAAGGCCGTCCCATTCTTCACATTGTGTACATACATACATATACGGCAGTTGGAGTTTTGAACAGTTTTGGCCGGCTTGGTTTTACACGTCCAAAATGGTAATTGCCAAACTTTACCGGTATTTTCCAATTTTACTGTTTTTTACCAAATCCGACAATATTTGAATAGGTATACCATTGGAATTATTCTTTTTTCGTCGATTTAACATTTACCTTTATTTATAAATATCCATCCACAACCACAACTCTAGGAAAAGAGAAGATAACAGTCTCATTTGAACAAAACAGAGAACATCCGCATTATTTGTGAGTTTTTTCTTGTTGATCCTTTCAATCCCTCCAATATTTACTCAAGTGAAATCTGTCGGAAGTAAGTACATTGTTTCCATTAGCCCAAGGCCATCCTCATTCATGAGAAGTTTATTTTTTCGTTTAAAAGCTGGCTTTTCAGGATGAGGATGCACATTAAAACTAAAATAGGTCAGACTTTCTAACTTTCAGCCAGCAATGTTCTATAATAGAACAGTTTGCGTCAGTCAGCCAGTCAAACAAAGATACATACAAATTTTGCAAAAGCCAGAAAAAATAGAATAAAAAGGAATTGTAATGGTGGGATCAAGATCCACAAACAAAAACAAACTTTCTCTTCCTGGAAAAGTAAACTCGTTTGGCAAATATAAAACATCGTTGGTGAAAAAATTATTTAGCCAAACATTTGTGATAAATGCATCCTCATTTTCAACGTGATTTCAAAGAAAATTTATTATTATTAAATACTTCCTCTTTTTAAGTAGGAAATGGGTCGGGGAACAAAGAAGATTTAAAAAGAAGAAACAAGTTTACCTAATATAAAATATAAATAATTTTTTTAAAAATGATTTGCTAAAGTTCTTGGAATTTCATGGAAATGAAATCATAAAAGGTAAAATATTGATTTAGAAACACCCAAATTCCAAAAATTCCGAAGCTCCTTTCAAACTTGCATATTCTTTATTGGGATCGGTGCTAGTTTTTTTTCCACGAGAAACCGTTTCCACAAAATTAGTTGCACTAAATTTTTGCATAGATCAATTTTACACTCTAAACTTTGTGCCATTTACAGTATGTAGAAATGATAGAGATAGAGTGCGCATCTCCGTCAGTATCTTGGTTTTCACTATTTTTTGCACATATTTTTTGCATTTACGCGAGTCATTCCAGTTAAGGAAGATTTTTTTTACATTTTAAAAGTTGACTAAATTTCATACTCTCTCATTTCTACATACAGTACATACTACTCGAGATAAAAATGAGAAAAAGAATTTATTTAATGGAGCTATGTATACAATACATTTGTTCACAGGTTCACAAAGAATGGTTGGTCGACAATTTTGTAATTATGTCAATTAAAAGATTTACACATAGCACATAATCATCAATTTTACGATTTAAAGTAAACATAAGCCAATGTTTGTTAGAATGGTATACTCTTTGTTCATAGTTCGGTCGTAAATTAAGTCATAATTGCTTCGTTAAAAAATTGAAAAAAAAACTGGAATGCGTCACAAAATTTTTCAACGAAAAAATTATGAAAAAGTCATCCGACTGGGAAGTATATTAGAGAAAAATACATTCCGGAAATGGACGTTCGTGGAAAAAGCTATCTTGCTCTCTCATAAAAGGGACCATTCACAAAAGACGTCACACTCGACGATGGGGAAGGTGGACCGTGACGCATATCCCGTAATGCTTTTGATGCCCTATCCTACCAATGTATAAGAAAGTGACAGGGGGAAAGGTGATCCAAAAACGTTTTTTAGCGTGACCTCCTTCGTGAATAATCCCTAATCAATGAGCAGTTTTCTGAGTAATCTCATCCAAAAAAAACTTTTTTCAACAGCCACATAATTTTTTGTGAGCCCACTCGAGTTTCATAAGCCAAGGTCAGTCTGACCTTTTCCAAATTCCGAATTCCAAATGCATTTATTTACTAATACTTGATTCGATCATCTTTTCATCTTTTTCCCCTCTCTTGATTCCACTTCCAAATTTTCGATGATTCAACCATCATGTAAAACAAGACACATTAACATGCTGATCCCATCACCATACAATTATATCAAACGAATTACGAAGCTCATGAAATAGGCATAAATATGTAGCTTTTGATTTGATTATGAAATTATACAAAGCTCATATTCCAATTTGATTGCCTCGAGTGTTCTCTAGAACTTTCCCATAGAATATTACATAGAATATGCTTTCACTCTGACTTTCACTCTGAAAACTTAATTAGATTAAAAAAAGCTGGCTTTTATTGCCTTTGATTCCATTTCATAAATGTATAGAAATGTGTGATGATGGCGACTCTGAGTCGATTACCAATAATGTATGTGATGGCATTTATGTAGGTAATTTAGTGAGAATTTTGGGAATCGTCTCACAAACGACAAACGAGCTTCATAACTCATTAATTATTTAATCTGTCTGCCTACACACCACACACACGGAGAAGAAAGGGCAAAGATTAATTAGACTTGGCGAAAGTTCCAGTGTGTGTACCTACTTTCCTTTCATATTGCATAACGGACGCGTGACGTGCCAAAAGCTGAAGATTATTAGTACGTAGCTGAATTTATGTATATCCATAAAACTATATAATACTAACTCACAATTTGTCAGATTTGTCTGACTGTTGGTGGGCATGTATGTATGTAAGTAGCTCTAGGTTGGAATTTGGGAAAATCCCAAAAAATGGAAATTACCGGTAAAATTGGGAAAATATCATTTTGGATATCCAACACTAAACTGGATAAAACTGTCGAAATCTGAGAGTCCAACTCAAATGCACAAATAGGATCGAAAACATTTGATGCAGGGGCAATACGAAACAATTATTGTTATGCAATGAAAAGGAGTTTTGGACACTCTGAACTTTTTCCTGGGACAAACTTTTAACCAAGAAAAACAGTGTTAGGGGTTTCCAGGGTTTTCCCCAGCGCGGCGGAAAAAAGTTTTTTTTCCGGAAAAAGTCTAACTGGCCCGAGACCGCCCAAAAACTTCAACCAATTGCATCACAGTATTTGTCTCACAATACCCCAAGCCATTGAGTTTTTCCCATTTTTAGACTACATTGTATATATAGCGTTGGAGTTTTGGATAGTTTTGGGCGGGTGGATTTTGGACTTCTAAAATGGTATTTTATCAGTTAAATTTTACCAGTACTCACCAATTTTAGTTTTGCCCGATTCCAACCATATCCAGAAGTTAGCGGCAAAATTTTCCTGGCATTTTTGAGTTGCATTGGACATTTATGTACATGAATTGACCCATGACCTCAGGAAGAAGGTAAGTGCGTATTAGATTACGTAGCTTATCGTTTTGAGGGCCTTCATAATAGGCTCGTTAGCGGCTTAGGGTTAGCATGTAATTTATGGTTATTAAGTCGACTCAGCTACGTACAAATCTTGTTTTCGTACATATCGCGGCATTTTTTTTGATGAGGCAACACACATCCACAACTCGCATGTTCCCAAAAATTAACTCTCCACGACCTTAATTAAACTTCGGCCCGTTAGCACATGTCCAAAAAAATTTTTTTATACGCTCGTCCCCTAATAAAATAAAAATTAATGGTTTCCAATTCAAGTCACATGTCACATTCGCCAATTGTGTATTGGAATGCAATCCCAAAAAAATTGATACAAGATACACACAAGCACACACAACGTATTTCCCAAATACCAATGCATATACCTACGACATATGAGACGTGCCGGGGTGAATCGAGACACGGCCAACTGACACTAGAAAGGAACCTATTGCACATTTCATATATCGTAGCGAAAAAAAGAGGAAGTCGAAATAATGGAGAATGTTTCGTAAGGTTTTTTTGCTGTTGCTTTCTCCTAACTTTCTCCGAGCGGAAGGAGAGCATGACAATGGGCTTATTTCTCTTCCTGGTTTTATGAGGGCTGATGTCGAGTTTCACTTACTCTGCTAATCCCCGAATTATAATTTAGCTTAAGCTACTCTTTCCTCTTCAGCGGAGAAAGTGTGTAGTGACCATTGGAATGAAAGAATGGAAATATTGTAGGGTCGGGTCAATTCGGGATTTTTTTGAGTTATTGCTGCAAACCTTTGCGGACAGGCACAAAAACTATTATACTATGAGGTATGAAAACTCCAGCATTTTAAAAATGTGCTTTGGCCATTACAAGTGGGAAAAACTGAAATCGGTAAATACCGGTAAAATCTGGAAAATACTATTTAAAATAAATATCCAAAATTTCAATGCCTTATGAAATTCGGGTTGGAAGCCGGAAAAACGGAAATTTGCAAGGACGCATAAAATTTTGCAAATGCCAATTTAAAAGTTCTAAAACTAACTGGCCAAAACTGTTTAAAACTCCATTGCCATATATACACAACAAGAAAAGCCGGTGGTCGCGAAGGAGCAAATCTTCGCGATCTAGAGAAAAACTGCAGAAACGTCGGCTAATTTCATGTGGATTTACCCAGGCCAGAGGACCGGACTTCTCTGCTCACTTTTGAGCGGTTTTTGGCTCTTGCCCTTTCAGACTTAACT
>JAHZMY010002639.1:0-10851 GCA_027743915.1 Seira sanloemensis | reverse complement strand
CGAATTTACAAGTTGTAGTATTCCCTTCCGTTTGTGAGCATAATTACGGTGTCATGGGTTAGCCAATTTTAAGCAACTCATGGTGTAGCAATCTTATCGATGAGAGCATATTACTGGGCTATATCCTAATTTTCGAGGAATACGATGTGCTCGCAAATTCCACAGAAAGGCCACATCTTACAACGGCTTCAGACTTAGCAAGTTGACAAATATTTAAATATACGAGGATTTCACAGGGAACATGATTTTTTTGGGAATATCAGCAAAACAACTACGCAGATTTTTAGCGAAACTTAGGATAACGATGATCACTCCCCATAATCATAAACATGGCATCGTTTCAGCCTCTTTTTACGGTTTGTCCATTAACACGAGAAATTCTCTTTTTTTTGCTTTTTATAGCGGCAACAAGTACGCGTCGTGCCAATCACGACACTGGAGTACCGCTGGAAAAACTTCGAAGGGTCCTACTTTATCTACGGCCTCGACAACAGAGTTTACATAGATGACTATCCTCAACGGTGTTGTTGTGGTTGTGTTATACTTTAAATCAATCTAATGACGCTTTCAAAGGATATATAATATTAATCAGCTATGTATATACATACGTTATATATATATATTGTTGCTTCTTGAGGCTATAAATATACCTATGTATGTATGTAAATGGAACGCATGTCACTTCGCACACGCCGCAAACAAACAAACAAAAAAAGATAACATTTGGCCAACTGTCTCCTCGGACACCAAAGTTCTTGGGGGCGGCGGGTCATCAACTCTCAAACAGTATTCGCATAGAATGTATCTCGCAGTGTATGAGCTTTCTTTGTTTTGTATAATGTATTTTGAGCTACATGCATAGTGCATAGAATTTAACTAAATTTAATTATATATACTTTTATGGACTCGTGTGAGTATGGCACAAAAAAAGTTAAGAATGTAGAGAAAAATTATAGAAGAAAAATCATTGACGTAGTTGAAATTGAAATTGAAATCGGTAGAATCAAATGGCGGAATGTATTCGTAAATAAAATGTCAAGTTTTCTTTACCCTAATGTTACTTTGCGTCAAAATGTAAAAATGCGCCAAACAAAATGATTTCATCGAATACATAATATTGGATATAAGTATAAATGTTACGGAAACTTCAAAATGGAATTGTACTGCCTTCTACCTGCTAGTAATTTAAATTGTTCAGCTGTATAATATGTATGCATAGGTTGTATTTAGGGCGCAGGACAAAATATTTAAATCATGTTTATTTTCGTACAATATATGCAATATTCGTACAGGACATTAGTTGCTGACTGAGCCAAACTTATATCATGTCTGGGAGCGGATTTGACTTTTTTTTAAAACATTTAAATCATGTTTATTTTCGTACAATATATGCAATATTCGTACAGGACATTAGTTGCTGACTGAGCCAAACTTATATCATGTCTGGGAGCGGATTTGACTTTTTTTTAGCTAATTCCATTTTATTTTCTAAATGTCAAAATCTTGTAGCTGACAATCGACATGATTAGTCGATGAGTTTCGAAAAGTGTTTAGAATTTAGTGTTTTGAGTTGGTGTTTAGGTTTTTTAATTTCTCGCAATTAAAAATGCTATTGAATGCTTATTTTTTTCCACCTGCGTATCAAATCATAGGTTTAAAAATTAAATGGAGTCTATTTTTTAGTATTTTATTTCCTGTAGAGGATTTGGTTTTGGTCTCGGTTCCCATGACTTGATGAATGTTTGCGTGTCATTCAATAAATAATATATTTATATGTAAGCCGGTGTGCCATGATGCTGAAATTGGATTGACAACTTGGATTGACTCAAAAGGGATCAGCTTTGAAGGGATGCGCTCAAGACAAAAAAAATTCGATTTGGAATTCATAGAATCCTATATACTTCAAATAAGAAAAAAATCGACATGTGCGACAGGTTTATCCGAACATTTCCGAATTTCCAAAATTCATTCAGTCCTCACTGCATGGATGAATAATGTCTAGTAGACAGTTCATTACTCAAAGACATAAACCAACAATTACAAAATTATAGCATATTTTATATGTCAAAAGATCTGAGAATTGGATTCTAATTTGGTGTTGGCCAAGTCTATTTTCAAAGTTACATAAATTGTATTTTATTTTTTAGTCATGAAATTGATAATTCAAAAGTTTTTTAGATCCTGAGTCTCCCAAATGGCTGTTAAAATTTAAAAAAAAAATATATAAAAGAGATCATCAACGCCTGAGTAAATCGACAATTTATGTAAATAAGCACATAGTTGTACATTATATATTTTGAAGCCAAATTCTATTTCTTCCTTTTTTGTTATTTATTTCGTACACATGAATTATAGTCTCGTAAGGCACGTGAACAACCTGCATCTATGTTTAATGTCAATGTGCACAATTTTTAATAAAACCGAAAGCAGAAATTTACGAAAAAAACCTAACGCATATTTATTTCCATTTACGTTATTTAAAAGAAGATATAAAATATGATGTGAATCCACTTTATGCGGCTTTCATTGACCAAGACCTTCATCCAACCGAAAAGATATTTACATTGAATTCGATTAAGCATTTAATCGTCTCATGACCATGGCCAATATTTTCTATATCGGGACTATTACGAAAGAGCTTTTTCAGAACCCACGGAAAACGTCGAAAGCAGACAAAATTTCCCCCCTCAAAAATCAAAGGCGGAAGCGTGGCATTGTCCTCTCTGAAAATGTGACAGAAATTCCAGACGGATTTTAAATTGTTAAGTTAAGATAGTATAAAAATTTCAATATTTCCTACACGGGGCAAAATTATAGTTGTGTCATTTTTCCCGGAACATATAATTTGCCAAAACTCGCAAAATTTTTTGGGCATTTTTCGCTCTCGTTAATTAACAGCATGTGTTGATTTCCATTCTCCGTATTGCTTTTACACGCCCATAAACGTGGAAGCCGTGAAGATACTTTTGAAAGGAAATTGAGTGCTGAGCAGGTGAAAACTTACAATGCAACCTTGTTCCGATTGCGATTAAATGAATTGAATTACTTTGTATATTCAATCTGGACTAAAGCTTTTTGCAGTTTTCGTAAAAGAAAATACTTTTAACCAGTTTATTAAATATCACTTTTAATCATCTACAATCGTCAGAACTACAAATATAAATTGTCCTTTTTTGTGGTTATAATTTAAGCGAATTTAAGTGCGTTTTAAAAATTTAATTGTGGATTGGAGCCGAGCCGATTCTCGTAAAAACGTATCTTCAGTTAGTAAAAGGTAAATCAACTTTTTAACTACATTTGCAAACTAAACGCTTAAATCAAATTGGATAAAAGTAATAATGTAATCGACAATCCAGAGGGCATTAACTCAATCGTTTGTAGATTGGACTTTGGATCACATTTTAATCAAATGCTTCAAATTTTACCTTCCTAAAAACATATTAGTTTGCTAAATTTCAATTTAATTGGATTTTTGCTTCATTTTTAGTCGCATAACTTATGTGATTATGTTGCAGTGTCAGTGTCACAGCTGACTTTTCATTCAGCATTAAATGGATGAATAAACCATCATATTTTTCCAGTTTCTTTCCCAAACGACAAAATTTTTAATGCTTACTGCTTAGTTAAACCTTTGTAATTACTCAACTACGCAACTCTGTGTTAACTTTGGCACTAAACCAATAGTCAATGCCAATTAATTAAAAGTCAATAGTGCCATTCCATATTTCGATTAGATTTGAAAAATAATTCTATTATTTTGTTTTTCCGAGTCGAGATGGCCCCTTCGAACAGGGAGATGAACTTTCCAGCATCCACCCCCAATGCCGCTGACGCTGAGCCGACCTACTTCGTGGAGAGAATTTTGTCGAAGCGCATTCGCGGCGGGACACCCCAGTACTGGGTCAAATGGAAGGGGTATACCAGCCGCTGGAATACCTGGGAGCCAATGGACAATCTTTTTGGTTGTTGGCCGATGCTCGCGCAGTTCGAGTACAACTTGAAAGAAAAGGAATACGCAAAGAAGGCCCTCGCGGAGGCGAAGAAGGACCAGGTAAAAGGCAGCAAAACCTTACGTACCGTCGTTCACCAGCCTGAGGTAAACTTGTAATTTGCGATTTTGACTTTTTTATACCAAATTCAAATACCAAACTAAATTCGTCTTCTCCGGGGACATAGAAAACAGACTTTAAAATATCTTACAAGATATGACTTTTTTCTTTGAAAAAGAGGATCTTTGGTAGGACGTCTCTGGACGGAAGCTCCAAGGTCTTGGAGGCAAAATCGACGGCGAAGAAGGTTGCCCTTGCTGGAGCAGAGGTGATCACGAGAAGTAGAAGTAAAATATTAGCTGCACAGGAGGAGCTGACATCTGCGCCGGAGTACAATGGTCAAAGTGTGATGGAAGTCGCTGGAGGTCGTGTCATCGTGGGGCGGCAGGCGCCAGTGAGTACTGAAAGCACGGTATGTTTTAAAAGTCTACTTTTTTCGATATTTACCATAAAACAAAATCTGCATTTGGATAATGGGTAATTAATGTTTTATTGTTTGGATTTAGGTGACCATCACCGGCTCCAGCTTCACCATCGCCTGGATGCAAAGAGGCCGTTACAAAACGGTTCAAGCAAAGACAAAAGAGCTCGCTATCACCATGCTCCGATGATGATATCCAGCTAACTAAATATTTTTAAATTACGTCATTGTCCCAAAAATGTTTTGCTTTAAACTTTAAAAGACAGGTATTTCCTGAAAAAATAAACTGTTTAATTTGAATTTCAAAACTATTAGTTGGAGAAGTGTTTTCAGTGTGTGGTGTTGAAATTGGTTTCAGTTTCCCTTGTTTTCTCCAAACATTGTTTCAAAATTGTTAGTTATATTTTTGCAGAGATAATTACCTAAGCTGATTTCTTGTCTAAGCATTACTTAAAGGTAAAGGTATTTAAAGGTAATGTGTTGTTAACCTTACCTTTGCTTACAGAATAAAAGCCAATTATTTGTAAAAAATCTTATGCGAAAGTCTTTTATAAGGTCTGGCTTGGAATTTGAGGAAAGTTTGAATATATTTTGATCCTCAGTAATTATTATTTAGTTAATCAGTCTTGAGCGTCAGTGTGAATTGAATTTCATGAGTTTTATATTATTTGATAAGGAGTGTCATGTGGAAGTTTGACTGAAATTGTACTGCAAAGCTTTGAAAATAGGAAAATGTATTACTCGATTTTTTTCGTCATCCTATGTTCCTAAGGTCATACACATTTTGACCAAAATAAGTTCATAAACTTCACATTACATATTGTAGCACAAATGCAGTTTTTTAATTCCATAAATCACCAGAGTAAAAACAAATTGATTTCTCATATATTTCATATTACATAAACGTTTTTTAAAATATACCTCAAAGGATATCACGTAAAACATTCTAGAATACAATAATGAAAATATATTAACTTCTTTTTATTCCCTCTCAGCCTATTCATTAAGCACGCAATCAATTTTTAATCTTAAAAATGAGTGAACGAGCGGGAAAGGCGCTAAAACCCAGGAATTTAACGGGATCTTCCATATCGACTATGAATTCGTAAAATGGGGTATATGCAAAAGCAGTCGTTTGTAAAAAGGATATGTGATTATTGGGGCATATTGCGAATCGGTTTCTAAAAAATTCTATATTATTTTTTCTTTTATGGGTTATAGAAAAAGTTACATTTAAATTGATGAACAAAATCAAAATTTATAAATAAACTGTTCTTTTCCTACAATACCTGAGTACACATACCAAAATCTTCTTCATCGAATTTCTCAAAAGCAGGTTTTTGCATATACCCTTTTTGACAAACGACAGCCTTTACATATAGCCTTTTTGACCATCGTCAGCTTTTGCATATACTAGCCCATTTTACGAATTCATAGTCGTTATTCTGTTTCAGGAGTTTAACGCGCGCCAATAAAAACCGCGGGAATGTGTAATGGGCCAACGTTGAACGCATTATGGCTGGCGGATTGACGTTACCGCAAGAATATTAAATTTCATAGAAAGACGTTACTCGACCATTTCTTTTCACACTGCTTGACTCACCTCAAGGCCACCAAGATCATTGCTTGAGTTGAGAAATTGTAGTAAGATTTCATCTGCTATAGTGCAGTGATACAGTTACTGACAGAAATTTTTTATACATAAGGGGGTGTTTCTTAAATACGTAGAACAACGCAAAAACTTCATGAGGTTTGCAGAAACTTTTCCGATCCCATATTTTGCATACATATTATGATCCTTTCTTTCATGCAAGGTACCATGCAAATCATCAGATATTTTTAAAGTCTTAGCTGCAAACGAGCCGAGACAAAAAAATTGGCAGAATTAAAGTTTTCTAAAACGTAGAAAGTTATTTTAAAAATTGAAAGGTGTATTTTCAATACTTTGCTTTGATTATTTCGCCACTTTGAGATAAATTAGCCCAATTTTTGAGAATATGGAATTGGAAGAGTTTTTGCAGAACTCATGAAGTTTTTGCGTCGTTCCAAGTTTTAGGAAATACACCTTACATACCTAATTGATCAATTCATTGTATATAAAGTTCTTGGCTAACGCAGTACTAATATTCATCATAGATCAGGATCATGATGATGTAATAACTGAATACTATGAATGAATGTCTTTTTGTCGCCCATTAATTTACTCACTTTCGCTGAGCACGTGGTCGCGAGTGATTAAGAAGGGCAATTAAATCGGCGAGAATTGCTCATTTACTTTTTCGGCCTTCTCTCTCATCCTCCTCTGAGGCTGTTTGCCTAGATTCGTAAGTAGACGCGTGTATCTTTCTCGTGCACCTGTTCAAAGTTTTGAGTTTTTCTATTGTCGGTTTTTTATGCCAAAATGAACTCAGGGGCTAGCTGCGCCTGGGTTCAAATGTGGTCGTGTCCTGAGGAAGAAAGAGTTTGGCTGGCCAACGTTTGGAGCAATTGGCTTTGATTTGAGATTTATTTATTTTTCTGAAAACTTGCTTGCAAATCCGGAGTTTGCTTGAAAATCGAGATAGTTACTTTCAGGTGTTTTTGTACAAATGTGTATATAAAAGTTCTTCAAAATTGCATACTAAACGTAAGAAAGGTATCTCAAATTGTTTTAGGATTGCTTTAAATTGAATACAAAATTCTTTACGAAGATAAATGAAATGTAAATCTTGGAATTCTATACACAACCAAAAGAGTATTTAACACATCGGTAAAAAATATTGAGACTGTCACATATTGTAAAATACATAGTTACATTTTAAAATTGATTCAAAACGTCTTTAATATAAAAACGCTGCTTAAGCAAACTTGCACAGAATAAAAAAAATCTTCAAAATTATGTATTTTTCACTTAAACTCCTTAAAATAATTGATTGTATTTCAAGAATTTCGTTACTTTCAATTTGAGTACTAGTTATTGCTTACCGTGGCCAAGTCAGTATCTTCTATGCAGTACCAGGTTCAATCATGATTAGCCCCTGAGAAGTCCTATCTTGATAGGCTGCATTCAGATTCATCGACATGAAATTTGTCACACATTTTGTGGAATTTCTCAGACAATATGGCACGCGCCTTCCAATCGTGCCGTAATATGAGCACATATGTATGCAGGAAATGCACAGGTGCTTTTTAAAAAATGGTTTCATAGAAGCTCCTACTAATATGCATACCGGGTAAAATCCAGCAGTCAAATTTCTGCGAAAGAACTGCAGGTGCGTGCTGCCGAGAATCTTCTGCAATGACAAACGTATATGTATGTATTTAAAAGAAATCGAGTTTCCCGAAATAAAAATTTACGAGTGAATTTGGTCTCGACTAGATGATTTCTTGTTACGTTCAACAGTTCCAAACGCTGTGAATGCCTGTAAAAATTTAAAAAATGGAACAAGTACAGTTGAGGAAGGCCTCTGCTACGCTAAAACAGGCCTGGGGTTGGGCTAGAAGCAAGGTAAGAATTACCTAGAATTAATTTTCATTTAATCTCACACTCATGTCTTGTGGCCTGTCATGGGAACGCTTAACCTTTTGTAATTGGATGCTTTGATTTATGTTTGAAAAATGCATGGACTCGAGAGAAATCTACATTCGGGGATTTATTGAGGGGAAGGGATATCTATATTTATCTGCCGGATATTACTGGTTCGGTTGAGGTTGGGTACGATTCTGGAAATCGTTTTAATTTTTAGTGTTAGTTTAGCAGATTTCCCACTCCGTCAATTCCTGGTACAGTTTTTACATCGTAGTTCTTACAAAATCGTTAATTTGTAAGTCAGTATTTTTGCGAGTCCATCCAATACGCAATTTGACTAACCATTATTCTTTACGGGTTCATTATAATATAAGGAAAGGGTCGTCCATGTACATGTATGTATGTAGATTCGGGAAGATGGTAATTTGCATAATCTCATTTCCATCCGGACTCGTATGTTATGCATGCTTTTATCAATGAATCTCTCAAGGCAATGAATAGAACGTTTTTGCATACAAAACATAACCAACTTACATAAATTGCATTGGTATTATGACTGATTCCGAGAAAGCCGGAAATCATTACGATTTGTATCTTTTTATGACCAAACATTTCGGATCCCTCCAAAGCGAATCCTAGTTTCCTAAAAAATATCCAAGAAAAACAGGAAATCGACGACAACGCATCATTAAAAACGGACACAGGATATGTTGATATGAAATTGGTTTTATTAGAAACTCGTCACTGTCATTTCAATTACCTTTTCAAAATTTGTCCAACCTCTGCCAGGACTCAACAGGTTTATTCCTGGTGTTTTACCTTCCCATGAAATTTACTCCATTTCAATGAACTTTTCCTCGAGTTGAATTGTTGACCTTATTACATAGGGTACTGTACCTGTAAATACTTTGGGTAATTTGATTACATTTAATATTGTTTTGGACACCCCTTTGACGTCAACTCATTCTGTCCCAATTATTCACAATCAGCCCCAGCAGAGATAGACACCAGATTGGGGCAAGCTAAACACACACCCACACCAAAACTGGGATTTCTTTAACCTGTCATTCCTTCACTGCCTGTATTCATTCAATATCTACAAAGTAATAGAAATTTGGTAAGTTTTTAAGGTATTTTCGATTGTATTGAGGGATGTATTTAAACATTGGTACATCCGTGCATCTCCCTCGCATTTTTTATAGTAAACTCGAGCTTAATTTACAAGATACGCTTTTTTTGATCAAATAGAACATACATACAAAAGTTTGATTGATTCGATGATTGACAGACAAGACTGCAACAATCATTCTGTTTGACTCGAGGCTATACAGTCAAATTAAAGAAATCAAAAAAGGTCCAATTAAGAATTAAACCCAAGGTTTCTTCCCCTCCGAAAACAAACTTTGTTCTTATTCTTTGCTTCCTCTATTTAAACTTAAAAAGTCTTCTAGGGCACCACAAGCTACACTCCATACTCACACCTTCCCATCAGCAACTAAAGTCCGTTGTCCAGAGCTATTTACAGTTCACTGGCTCTCGCCGCTTTTAATTGTTTTTAATTACAATCCCGGTTGACGTAAATCGATTGACGCAGGCAGACAATTTTTTTTACCCAATTATGAAATGATGGAAGATTTGTGTATGAACATAGAGGTATTTTTTTCTTACAAGAGTTTCCTTCATTTTCCAGTCGAACGTCAAAAAAATCTACCGCTATACCCTTTGCCTTCTCTCTCTCGCTATTCTCAATCAGTCTTTTTTTATAATAATAATACCTTCTCTTAATTTTGATGAATGAGAAGGACAAACTCCATGTTATATGTATGTATTATATGTATGAGTAAGCTCTTCCTGTCCATGCAAATCAGGCCGGGAAAAGGGTAGATAGGGATGAAAAGCAGACAAAACTATGTATGCATATTTATATTTGGCCTAAAATATTTACGACGCAGTAAAAGAATGGACACTCATCTTATTCCCCATCAAAAAAAGAAAGATGCATCTTGAGCGGATACGGTACATTTTAATTATGCTTTAATTAAAGGAGATCTCGGTTCATTGACAACCTCCCGTCCTCATTGACAATTGAGTCTGGATACTATCACTTTTGTTTAAATGGAGCAAGTGACTGTACAAAAACTGTTTTTTTCTTTCTTTTTGTAATAACGGGATCTAATCGCAGCGTCTGGAGTGTCTTCCGTCCATTCCAAATCTTTGACCCGAACCGTTCACAGGCTGATTAAAGCAAGGTATGAAACTTCATCTCTGGAAGTCTTTTTTTCATTCCATAAATTTGAAAATTGTTTTCCTGCTTGCTATGTTTTTTCCTGGTTGTTGCAAATTTGCAGATGTTCCGCTTTTTCACGAGCAAGTATTTGTACGCCTCCCGCCGCCAGGGGAGTGGCTCCAGGACGGAGGGGAGCAAGACCCGTTGTGAAGCAGGCGGTGGTGGTGGAGGTGTCAGTGGCATCCACTGTACCACTAGTAATCCCCGAGGGAGGACCGAGATTTGTGATAGGGGCAGCACCACCACCGCCAGAGTCAGCTTGCCCCAGGAGGACGAGGTTGATAGCTTCGTGGAATCCAGCGGAATGTCATCATCCGCGTCCCCAAGTTCCTGTGATAGCCTCAGTTTCAGAAACCAGAACCCGGTGAGTGACACCAGTTTTACCTCGGAGGAGGTAGACGAGGAGCTAGGGGCTTCGTCGGTGACCGTTTCGGACGAGACTGACTCTAGAATCTTCCAGACACGTTTGTGTGAGATCCCGGTGATAGAGAATCTGAGGCTTACGGAGGAGCAGAACGACCTCGTCTACGAGTTCACGTTTAATGGTAAGAAATGAGAGTTTAATTTCTTATTTTTTTTATCTTGC
>JAHZMY010002638.1:0-14718 GCA_027743915.1 Seira sanloemensis | reverse complement strand
TGCAATTGTTGAGTGCTGATTGTTGAGAAACTCTTTGAGAAACTCTCTGAGCTCTGAGAAAATGATTGCGAGCTGAGTTTTAAAAGTTTAATTAAGTGCGTGAGCTGGTCTACGCACGGATTCCCAAAGGGCGACGACGGTTGTTAAAACTAAAATGAAATTATTATTTTTAAATATGCTATTTATTATATCATCTTAAACTTGGTTTAGTTTAAACTTTGACTGTTGTTTGGAGAGGAGATAAATTGTGGATTGATACATTTAGCAGTTGACCTGTGACCGAGTTGTGGGCCAGAGGGATGACCTTAACTTTGGCGGGAAAAATTAATTTGTTTATTGGATGATTTTTTGCCAATTACATAAGTATTTCAATTAAAGTTGAAACTGGGAAAGTTTTTGGGGAAAAAAGTTTATATAAAGTGGTGGTGATTTATAATGACAACTTGACAATTTTTTCATAAATCCCGCGGCCATTTTGAACTTGGCCTATTTTGAAATTTTGAAACAGCCAACAGAACACAACCAAACCAAAACTTAACTTGGCTCAACTTTTTTCTTTTGAAAAAAAGTAACGTTCTAGTGAAAACGGCGTAAGTAGAGCAGATCCCATCTCTAGAATCTAAAATGGTCATTGTGCTATCCTGAACTTGTCTTTTGAAACCATTATAATGTCGTCTCCCTAACCGCCCAACAATTATATCCTCTTTTGACATAAATACTTTTTTTCTCTGCCTTATTTGCATATTCACACCAACCCCAACACCAACTGACCCATTGCGCCATGCGATATGCAATGCAACCAAAAACGAGCAAACTTGAGCTCATTAATTGTATGTATCTTAAGGAAAAGTGCATGACTATGGGTAAACTTTGAAATTTCAAAAAAATCTTTTATTTTGCTTTGAAGGGTCACGCGAGAAAGGAGGATGGACTTAATGGTCTCAATGGTCTCGATGGTGGTGGTCACAGTGGGAAGAAATCAGATTGGCCACAGCCACACTCAATTCTTCTTTTTTTGGCGTGTGACCGACACGGAATGCTTAAGTGGCGTGGAGGGAATTATGAATTATACCCATTTGCATTCAAATTCGAATGGGATTTTTGAAGCAAAAATAAACAAGTGTGAATTAGACTTATTGTGCATGACGTGTGCATTCGAACTATTATATATTCAGCTCGAAATTCGAAAAATGGGAGGTAAAAATTAATGACTCTGAATCTGATTGTTCATTTCGCCGGCATTTAAAAACAATTTTCTTAAAAGCAATATTTTATGCATGATTTGAACGCCGTAGACTAAAAGTGAAATTCGAAAAATGGGAGGTAAAAATTAATGACTCTGAATCTGATTGTTCATTTCGCCGGCATTTAAAAACAATTTTCTTAAAAGCAATATTTTATGCATGATTTAAACGCCATAGACTAAAAGTATCGCATTTCCTGAGCCTAAATATCCTAATAAAATTGTTTGGGGAGATGTGATTCAGATCCGGCCGCCAGCATTCTTTCGAAAGCCATGCTACCAGGATCCGGGGAAAAAATCTCGGGCGGTTTTCCTACAATGATAAACGACTCTCTCTCTCAACTGCCTATGCTAGTTCCAAATATTTCCTTAAAAACCCGATAACCGCTCGAACAAATCCCGCTACTGGCGCTACCATGACACTGAAGAACCATTTAGCTGGTCACTTCTAGCAAGTGGGTAAATACTTTTATGAAACAATAATTAGAAATAGGCTTGGAGTCGGAGAAAAAAGTGCGTAAAATACGCTAAAAAATGGTTTCGATTTCCGGTAAATACCATTTCAAATGTCCAAAATAAGTTGTAAAGCGAAAGTGGCAAAAAAATAGTTATCAGATCAGATTGAGAAATGAATTTTATTCCTTTCAGTTTTTATTTTATTACAATGACAGTTTTGGACTTTTTCTTTTGGAGGAAAACTGCTTCTCCCTTCACCGTCACTGGGAAAAATTGGCGATCGGCATGAATCAAAATCCCCAGACTAGTTTCACATGGATATTTTTTATGCATTTGCAAATTTTGAACCGTTTTCTAAAACATTCGTGTAGAGAAACTTTTTTGCATATTTATTTCGCTTTTTTATTCTTCTGTTACAGTCACCTATATATATTTTTTCCTCCTGGGTTTAACATTTAATGGAGCATGACAAACCACACGTCGCTCAGCTCCATCGAAACCAAAAAAACTCAAATCTTGTGCAAGTATCCTTCTACATTCTACGAAGTATCGAATATATTTATGATTGGAGTCATGATTGTAAGAGAAAAATGGATTTTTTCATCTTATATCAGACTTTTTTCAATCGGCCACAAGAAATCTAAGAACAGATCGTGCAGGCGGTACTGACTTAGTCAATATTAAACTATTTAGGAAAGTGAATGTGAGCACAACTGCAGCAGCGGCAGCAGCAGCAAAAAAAGTACTCAGAAAACCGTACCATATCCCACGACAAAAAATTGAACAGTTTTCTAACCCATTTCATTCAGAAAAAAGGGGAAAATGCAATCAAAATTTGGTTCGAGTTATTTTTTGGGAATTACGTTGAAGAAATGATGTTGCGATATAATATTGACATTTTTAAGAGATTTTTTTGGGGATTTTTAGACATGGAAGACGTGGCCACCACCAAATTGACTGACTGATCGCTTACTGTGAGCTTTTTTCTTAAATAAAAACCGCCATTGATTTAAGTCGAGTATTTTGAAATAAAATTCTTAGTTTAAATGAGTAAACTCCGTGACTACATTTATTTATTTTATTGGGAAAAAAGTTTAGTTTAAGTGTATTCCGGTAAAAGAGTTTTTTGTGGATTTGGACGCAGCTGTAATCATTTTTACGCCCAATCTGTATTACAGCAATTACAGATGAGGAAAAGTCGCGTTATATGTGTCGCTTGACAACTGAAATGAACTGAGAAGAATGATCAAAATTTAATTTGTTGAATTACATAAAATGACCCTGGTCACCCCAGCCTAAATTCAAAGTTGTGACCACTTTTTTACGAAGCATACAAAACACTCAAAACCATTAATCAAATAAAACTTTCCCAAATTGGACCCTTGTTTGGTAAATAGTTTTGATGATTTAGCATCTACCAAGAATGTAATTAAAGTAATTAGTCACTTTATATTTTAAAAATCATGAACGATTTTGTGAATTTTTGGTTGAAAAAAGGTTTTATCCCATATCAACATTTTTGACTCCGGCGGGATTCGAATCCGTGACCTCGCTTTCTCAACCCGTGAACATCTCTCAATCCTTAATCTCTTTCTCTAACATATAACGCTAGCCTACTGCTTCTTTTTGAAAATGCCGCGTTCGCCGCCCGCCGCCAAAACCAAACCAATTATGAGCAATTTCTCAGAATGCCCCAATACCAATTAAAGTATTCTCGTAAGTCTCGTAAATCTTTGGTTTTTGAATTTCGAAGCCAATAGAAACCATCTATCATCCGTTAAAAGCCATAATATGCCAGTAGTAAGCACTTACTAAATATTACAGCTATCCTCATTACATCGAATTACCATGTATTGTGGTCAGTGTGTAATGGGGAAATGGCCAAAACTGCCTGCAACTGCCACTCACCAATTCTTCGATGATCAATTATGTTGCTTGCCTTCCCCTCGTAACTCTCAACTCTCAAAGACGTTGCGTAACCTTCTTACAGTCATGTATTGTTAAGCTTTTGAAAAATGCGTTTTTTTGTGAGCCACAAGCAATTTCGAGAAAAAGAAGGAACAAATCGATCTCCGTTTTTGAACAATGGGATATCAACAATGAATTGGGGTTTTAGGTTGTAGGTAGCAGGTAGCAGGTTTAATTTTTTGTATGATTGTATGAAGAAATTGCCTCGTGATTAGTTAGCTATATACTTGAACACAACTTATAATGCACAATGTTTAAATTTTAAATGGTTTTTAGAGCTATAGCTATGTATATACAGACTATATCTGACTGAAGACGAGAAGGATTTAAAACTCATTTCTATATTAAATTATAAATCGATTATTTTCGGGTTGACCCAAATTTTGAAGAAGGAAATCTACTGGAATTTAAAATGACGTTGAACTCAGCCACAAAGTACAATAATTATTATAAAAAGGGTTGAGCTTAATTAAGTTACAAAATTTTTCCCAATATCTTATTTTCACGCCAATGGTGTATATCTTAATAAGCCAATAGGTATAAATAGGTAATTTATAAATAGGTAATTATTTAAAAGGGTATTATTGGAAATAAATGCCGTTTATCAATCACCCATTTTTTCCCAAAGAGGAACGAATCTTGTTCTAATTTTAAACTAGGCGAAACCGAAAGTGAGAAAAAGGTGTTCCAGATTATGTTTCAAGATGTTTCCAAAGGGTGTTTTTCATCCCCCAACATCGTCCATAAGTCACTGGAAATGATTAATGGGCTAATATTACCACATATTACAACTTAGATTACATTTCCCTTCCTTCTCAAAGTCTCAATAATGCCATAAAAAGGTGATACAGAAAAAAAAAGAATTTTTCAGAAGGTGGTGGTAAGTCTCCATGAAAGGGTAAGCATAAGTAAATTATTACGTAACAACAAAGTCATACGTGGACTACGAAACCACAAATGGACAATGAAGAAAAATGCATTCTAACTCATACGTGTTACATATTTCATGGAGGGAAAGGGAATGGAATGCCACAGGTCTTAAGTCTCAATTGACCACGACCATACTCAATCTTTTCCTGGACGACCCTTTCTTCCCATGTGGAATACCACCGGGCCAAAATTAGTGACCATCTCCAGCCGAGCTCAAAATGCATTGAGCCTTAGTTTCGAATGGGAATTTCGTAGCTGTAAACTCAATTTATAGATATATATCTTCCTTGTCTTCCAGTCTTATCACCATCGCTCCACAAAACATTTTTTATATTCAAGTTATCGCAAGCAATACACATTTACATAGGCAAATTTCGTATTTCGTAAGCTTTTGAAATTTCTGGTGTAGGTTGTATTTTTTTGATTATTTGTACTTAAATTTTGTTGTTTATAAGTTATACAGCTTTTTTATGTGAAAAATATCCGATTTGTAATGATTTTTTCGTTAAAAAAATACGGTCTTTTCCACAAAATGCAAGGCCCGGTTCCAGCAGTTTTTTATCAGGATACATTCTATTTTTTCTGTTAGTTCACAGATTCACTTTTTACACTGAATTGTTTAGTTAAAATTATCTGTAACAATGCAATTTCACGTAAAGAAGATGTTAAAATTTAATACCCGTGTAAACCCACATCCAAGTGTTGCACATGAAGGAAAATCATCTATAATTTCTTACTCTATGCAGGAATTGCCCAAGCCCAAAATAGGATTTTCAAAAAATGCAAAAAAAGTGCAAAATTAACTCTCTCAACTTGGAAACTTTCCTGGAGATGACTGGAGTTTGAGATTCGGCGCTCGTAGGTGTCACCATGTCGCTCATACCATACGAGGTTGTAGCCATAACTGTCCTCTTCCTAACGGTACTAACGGTATGCGTACACGGTTAAGGAACAAGCAGATATTTGACTTTGAATCGCACAATTGGATCGTATCGCGATACAGAATTTTCGAATATAGCCTTCAAATTATAGTTGAATCAGCTCAAATATGTCATATTCTCCATAAAACGTCGTTTTAAGCACTTTCACAGCAAAAACAGGAGCGGAAACTAGATTTCGGAATATCTTGGGTCTGGCAATGTTCAAAGTCAAAAATCTCCTTGCTCCGTAATTACAAGCAAATTCGTGCAAATCTAGCACACAGCTGTTCGACAAATCAAAAAAAAATTCCCGACTTTAAACCCAAACAAAGCAGATTTTTTTCTGATGTTTGACCACACAGCTGCCTCCAGCTTTCACTTTCATGTTTCAAGGCATGAACTAATTACCCTCTCTCAATTCTTACTAACTCACTCACGACTACTTTAGCTCAGTTTAGCAAAAAGCCTTTAAAAATATTTATATATTTAAATGACACACGCAGATGTTATCTCCCAAAAAAATTCTCTATTCTCTATTCATCATTCCTCTCTCAATTCAATTCAATTCACTCTTTTATTTATCAGAAATGACTCAACTCAGATTTCCCTCGAGCTGAGGCGAGAGGCGCATCAGCTATCAGCTCGCGCGTCAAATTGACGGGTGACAATTGACGATTGACGATTGACAAGCAAATTGAGTCAGTAAACTGCACACGTAACAGACTTTAATGCAATATTTACGACGGCGACTATCAAAGTAAGCCATCAAAGAGCCTCTTATATAAGATGTAAGATGCATTTTATTATGAGAAGTGAGAAATTGTAATTGAGTTTTTGAAACTCGGTTGAATTTTTGAGACGCGAGTTGCAGATTTTTTTCTTTCTTTGTGTTATCAGAAATGACTCAACTCAGATTTCCCTCGAGCTGAGGCGAGAGGCGCATCAGCTATCAGCTCGCGCGTCAAATTGACGGGTGACAATTGACGATTGACAAGCAAATTGAGTCAGTAAACTGCACACGTAACTTTATTGCAATATTTATTACGGCGACGGCGACATATCAAAGTAAGCCATCAAAGAAGCTCTTATATAAGATGTGAGATGCATTTTATTATGAGAAGTGAGAAATTGTAATTGAGTTTTTGAAACTCGGTTGAATTTTTGAGACGCGAGTTGCAGATTTTTTTCTTTCTTTGTGTTCTTTGAGGAATTGCGGAAGCTGAATTAAAGTCGAGCCGAGCATCGCGATTTAAAGACAAGATATTTTGATAAGGCATGGCGGTATTCGATTATCCATGAAAATTATGGCTTCAGGCTATCAAAAAAATAATAGAAAATGCGTCGTATAACGGAGTTAAATCTACAATTTACAAAGAGGAAAAATAATTGGTGCGCGTGTGACATTTTCATTATATTATTTCAAAAAAATAAAAATTGAACTCTAGAGCTATTATTATTCTAAACCTTAGGTAGAATGCTAACTGAGTTATTAATTGTTTTGCTCGATATGTGCTAGCTCGCAAAATTACCCAAAATCCCAAACTTTAGTAAGGTGTAAGGTTTCTGAAACTCTATTAAAATATTGAAGTATTTTGACTGACGTAAGTTCCTCATTTCAAAAGCGCGTGAAAAATGTTTATCATGAAGATCATGAAACAACAAAAGAAGCGAAAGTTTTTGGCAGCCGTTTTTTATCAAAACACGATTGATTCGTGTTGCTATAAGAAAAGTCGATGTTTTTAATGAGTTTATTAAAATTTAGGCAGCTCCTAGCCAGATTCAGGGGTGAGATAAACAATACTTAAAAGTTTGTAATGTTTGTGAAAATTGAAATAAACGTATTTTTGAATTCCAATCCGAAGAAAATTTTGCATGCATCCGCCAAACATTTTAAAATTAGCCCAGACTTAATATTGAGAAGTCTCGCCGTCATTTTTTCTAAGCTTCGTTTTATCCGACAGTTTAAAAAGTTACCGTTTCGATCCATTTTAAACCAATCTTCAATGACCTAATTTCGTTTTGGACTAATCCTAAGGAATTCTACTATAAAAATTTATTTGTCTCAAAATAGAAATAAATTACAAATTCCCGCACCGCATTCTACCACATTTGAATCTTAATCTTCGAATTGCAATTACTTAATTGTGACTCTCTATTTTTTCACATTTTGATTCCCCAACATCATCCCAACTCCCACAAGCTTGATCATCTTTTATTTTGGTTGCCCAAACCCTTCAACTTGAGATGACATCAGAGGGCAATTACAATTTTTACTTTTACGAGAGTCACATTAAAACATTAAATCCCCTCCAACATGCGGTTGTGATGCAAACTCACAAAAATTATTTGTCCATCTTTTGCATCTCAACTCTCCCTCTAATCTTTCGAAGCACATCAGCCCAGCTCGAACCCCAACTCCAACTCCAACTCTGGGAGTCGAAAAAGTGAAGGTTTCTTTAAAGCAAGTGTGTGTATATGTGTACATAAGTATGAACAGCCCTTTGAAAAAATATGGATTGGACTTGCACATATTGCACATTGTTGCACACAGGTCCACTCTTACTTTTTACTAGCAAGTATCTTATCTCACAAAAATACACAGAATGAGAGAGATTAGCCCTTAACAATAACATAATGAACGGTCAGTTGGTCACCAGAGACAAGATCGCAGCAAAGCCAAAGCCAAGAATGAAAAAAACCATCTCGTCGTGTAATTTGTACGTATGCAAAATAAAACGAAAAAAAGTTCGAAATTTTGCAATAGCGCTACTGACTGAAGATATCGGCTGTGAGTTTTATGGGATGGTAGTAGTAGTGGTGGTGGTGGTGGTGGTGGTACCAGCTCTCAAGTCGAGTCGAGTCGCAACAGACGACAGAAGCCAACCTATCTGGCCAAAGGAATATAATATTTGATGCAATAAAAGAGCAGAGAATGTCGTACATCGTATGTCTGAGCGGGGAATAGCCAATATATTATGTGACAAGTGGCCATGTGACTATGTGGCCAAGTGGCCAGGCATCTCAACTCTCAACAAAAGCTAATAAATTACGGCTGACTAATAATAGCGAATAATGCAAAATTTGAAAAAAAGGTATTGGATTCCCCTGGGCTACTTTAAAAAGGACAGCCGGGGTAATATTAAAGAATAAGTGTAATTGTTTGTGCAGGTTTCAACGACAACGAACAAAGTTTGGGGGTGAAAGAGCCAAATGAGAATTTAATTTTTTTAAACAAAAGAACTGTTTTTTTGCGAACAGTTTTATGTAATGAGTTTGCACATTTGATAAAAAAAATTGTGTTGCACCGTTTTCGTCAAAAAAAAGAGCAAAAATTGGTATTTTAAAAATACAAGTCGACTTAAACATAGATGGCATAACGTCCAAAACTGTCCAAAACGCGTTTCCACTGCATTTCATTATTTGCCTCACAATGCCCCGCCCTAAATCAAGATTTCCCTCCATCCTTTACATACAATAAGGCATTGGGGGTTTTGGACAGATCTTCAAGTTTTGCAGGCAGAGTTTTTCTAAAGTTTTCAAAGTTGTCCGCTTTTAATGTTTTCCAATTCCAGCATATAACAAGTAATAAATTTGATACATATTCACTATAATTGTACTGTTGAGGTCTATATTTAATTGTGCTCGATGGACTGGCTATTTTTGTCTTAGACATGACTTAAAATTATAATTCACACGTGTATTTACATGAAGAAATTTCAACCCTCTTACTACTAAAACGGCGTTAATCTCTCCCAAATTCAGTTTCGATTTCGAGCCTATTCCTATGTATGTACACATAAATAGTTAATTCCTATTCTTATCATCGCTTACTTGTATTAAAAGTATTTATTAACATTTTCTTTCATCTTCCCCTCCTCCTTTTGAAGCTATCGTCTTCCGCATCGCTTGCCATCATATTCTATATTTATCCAACTCTACAATATTTCAAATTTCAAATTTCTCATCAAATCCTACCTTAACCAAGTGTGAGAATAGATCGCAACAGAATCTCATCTCTCATCTGAAAGAAAAAAAATTCCCTTTCGATATCAAACCCAAACCCCAACCCCAACCCCCAGAAAAAAGCCATAGCCAACAACCCATTCTATGTTCTAGCCTCACCCGAGAGCTAACTCTATTGTAATTGTACTGATTCAATCTATTCGTATGGTATTCCTATTCAAAGAAGAATAAAAAAATGGTTTGAAAAAAATCTATAAATTTTCCGTTTGGGATTAAGTGGGATTTTGGGTCAGTCGAGAAGAATCAGAAGAAGAAGAGAGGAAAAAAGATACTCATCTTCTATGAAAACCTCGAAGCTCGTTGAATGAGATTGAGATGAGATTGAAATTGAGAATCTTAAGAAAAAGTCAGATTTTAAGGGGAATTTCATCGAGCAAAATATTTGTATCCCAGGGAAAAAACTATTGTGTGTGAATTGAGAATTTACATGAATTCGTGGTAGTTTCATACAAAAAGATTCTGGGCTTTGATGAAACTTCAATCAATCGAATGAAATCGTTCAGCAAAGATCTGAAAATTTTCCCATGATCTGAAATAAGTAGTTGGTGACGTTAAACGTAAGCGAATCGAAGGGAATTTTGCAAACTGAATTGTATTTTAGCAGAATACAACCTCAACGACGCCTGACCGTTTAATTTGTTTTTTGTCCATTTTAAATAGAGACATCTTCTAAAATATCAAATGTGCACTAATGCTGACATTTTTTGCAAAAAAAATCCGAGTTGCCTTTTTCTTGCAAATGTGAGGTTTTCAATTAAGGAAAAATTTGTGGCCAAACCTTACTCTTTGAAATGATCAAATTCGCTCCCTCAGTTTTAAATTTATCTGTTCGATCCTTACTTTACTTAACCTTTGACACATAATATCAAGCTTTGCTTCCGAATTTTTTGTCACAACAGTTGAATGCCGACATAATTTTGCAAAGTTAGGAATTATTGATCAAGTCCAATACGTAATTTATCGGATTTTTTCAAAGAAAAGTAAATCTTGAAAACTAAGTTAAGTGTGACTTTTTTCTGCACAATAACAACCAATTGTGATTACCTACAACCAAAACGTGTACAATCAATCATTTTGGTTAAAATGTATTGCGAATTCGAGTCAACTTCCTTTCGGAGACCTCCAAACTCATTTTTAGGTACTCTACAATATGTGTACCTAGTTGCAATTGCATTTTATTTCCATGGAGCAATACCCTCTCAATTTCTATATTTCCCTTTCCCTTTCATTCAATCATTTCCCAGAAGAAAAAATCCTCACCAAATCTTGACCACAAAAGTCCAAAATAAATCGGAATGGTTCAAGAAATTCGACAAATCCCCCATGAAAAATCAAATCTCAGAATCACTCTTTGAATTAAAAAATATACGCCAATTGTATCCCACATGAAAAACCTTCGTCAATCATAGTGATACGCAAACAATACCTTATTCTACAGTTTACTCACAATTCAATCGAAATAAATATTTTCCCTTTGCAAACATCTTCAAATCCCTTCTTCCTTCATTTCTTTTCTTAGCCGGTACGCTGTATATTATAATATTATTATGAGTATAATGCAAATATAACTGTATCAAAAAGTATATAAAAATAGAGTCTTAACAAAAGGAGTGAAACCTACGCGAATATTTTTATATATTATCTTCTCCTCTCCTTCAAGAGATCAGCAGCAGCTGCTGCTGCAGCTACGGTGTCGTCGATGAAAATGCAAATAAAATTGTAGAAAAAAAGATCTGTTTTTCTATCGCAGGAGTTGCAGAAGTGGGAGGATGGAGGAAGACGAAGAAATTTGGACGTGAGCATCTTCGTCGTAAGAAAAGGGACCGTTCATAAATCAAAAGCTGCAATATTAGCCAAGTATAAAATACCAGCCCGAGAATATATAAAATTCATTGTAGTACACAGCTGAAAACTAAGATTAAATACAAAAATGTATGAACGCAGCTGAAAAAATGATCAAAATCAGCAAAAATAGCTCCAATTTGCAAAAAACCTTTATTTAACGAATGAAGTGCCCGACCGCAGTGAAAATGTTATGTACCGAGCTGTACAGAAAATAGTTTTTGGTTTTGGCAATTTTTTCATATGCTTTTGACCAAAAATTGTGAAAAGAAAACTGGACAATTTTGAAACGCGTATTTTTTTCCGTGGTTGAAACGTTTTTCCTAAGAATCACCGAAAGCTTCAGATTACACATCGATATTTGTCCCAAAACTACTTCCGGAAATCTTCCCGAAAATCCCTTGATTTTTACTGTTCTGTTTTCTTTAAAAAAAACTTCTTTTTCCAATTTTTCGTCATTTTCTTTCATTTTTTGCAAACCAAAATACAAAACAGCGTTTGCCGAGTTCGCTATTTATGAACTGCCCCTTTTGGTTTTTGCAGTGACCACAGCTGACTCTCATCTCAATTACGGCTTGCGACTCTGTGCCCAACTGCCCCACAACACGTACACAGTGCACGGCGTCGTTATTCCGCAATCTTTTTTCTATTTTGGTCTTCTTTTTTTGCCATAATTTAGTTTTGCATTCTGATTCCCTTCTTTCGCCTCTTTGGCGACTCTAACCTACTTTGGCTGAAGAATAGATGGTATATGAATACCGTACAAAAATACGAAGTGTCTAGGAATAAACTTCAAAACTCACATATTTTTTTGCTAAGGAACAATGCATGTCAGCCAACAGCCAACAGAAAAGAGTTTATATTTTTTGGTACTACCATATTCAGTGTATTCAGAACATTGTTCAGAACACACACAACACAAACCAACACAAGCCATGGCATCGTGAAGAACTTCATCATTCTTCATCGTCCCATTCATCTTTTGGCCTTTTTTTTTAAAAAAAAAAGATACAAGACTTATTCTTGGTCTTTAGACCATCGTTCATCTGAAATTGAGCAAAAGAAATTCTGAGACTCTGAAAATAGCAGTCTGTAGTTTCTGCGGTTTTGCCAAAAAAAAAGGTTCAATATACATTTGATGTAGGGAAAATTCATTAGTATTTTGAATTAAATTTTGGCCATCTAGAATTTTTAAAAGTTTTTTTCAGTAGTAAGTCTCAGAGTGAGATAAAAGTTGATTGTGTCATTGGTGAAGAGATTTTGTTTCAAATACTTTTTTTCAGGAATTGGTGACTACTATTACTGATACTGAAGAAAAAATATGTGTGCATGGAAGATGCAAAAGTTCAAAAAAAGTTTTTAAAAGAAGACATTCGTAAATTTATGTAAGCCATTTCTAGGTGAATAATGCCGTTAAAAATTTCATACTGGCCAATTCCAAGTCTTGAAAATATGTACAAGTTGGCCGCTCTGAGATGAAATAATTGGTCAATTTAAAGTTCAACTAGATTTGTGATACAAGAGTTCAAAAATATTTGAGAAAAATCAGGGGAATTTGGCTGTTTTCTTCCTTCGAAAAGTGTTTATAAAAATTCAGAAATGAAGCCAAATTAGTAGCTTCACGGATGACCTGGACTGTTCACAAGTGACCCTAAGGAAACATTAGTCTCACGGGTTTGGGCTTTGGCCATCCCGGGTTCCCGGGGTTGTTCATAAACTACTTTGCATTATGTATATAAATACTAAGGTGCTGTAAAATGAGATTTGGGGAGTTGCTTTATTTCATGCAAAGTGTAGATTACAAAATAGGCGGCCACTTCAAATATCAAAGAATAATTGACAATCAAAATATGTACATACATAAATATCTTTTGGACAGAGCCAACTATTATCCAATAAGTGTTATATCATAATTCTTCTCAGGCTCAAAGGAAAAGGAAATGCAATAACAAATTGACAATGCTTTTCTTCATTCATGTTTTACACACATGTCGAAGGTGTCAGCGTCAACAGTCAACGACGTAGTAAAGAAAATACTCGAGAATGTTTTGACTATCACTTTACAACAATAGCTTGCACTTTTGCAACAATCCCCATGAAATAACTTTGACTCTTACGTAAACACATCCGAACAAAACCAGCGGAGGGCGTTAAACTTCGTACAACTCATGACTCACAAAAATGTGTGCAATCGAAAAAAAAAGTTTCGTTGAAGTTGCAACGAAAAAATTGTCGATAATATATTTTTCAATAGCTTCCGACCAATAAGTGACTTTTATATAAGCAAATATTTTCCTTTTGAAAAATTTAATAAACCCTAGAAAAAAATTTAACTCTAAAACGAATGTCGTTCCATAGCACTTCATTTATAGCTTTTAAATACAGACTTAAGATTATCTAAAATCTAGCCATATTTTTAAAAGTAGCTAAATTAATTTTGACCGATCGGCTTCCTTAAAAGCCCTTAAGAATAATTTAAAATCTATTTACAATAATATATTAAAATTCCTTTGAATACACACAAATTTTTTAAAACTACCGCTTAATCTATAAAGCTTAGTGCTGTCCTTTCTGTGATTAAAATTTGCCAACATTAATTATATTAGGTATATTAGGAGGTAGAGGATAGCAAAATATATTTATATTTTCCTAAAATTGCTTCCCTGTCCAACTTTATTTTGCTATCCTCCACCTCATTACAATTTCACCGAGTTCCGAGCGCTTCTAATTAATAAAAAAATATGTGTAAAATATAAAATATCGTGTAAAAACATGATGTCACATTACCCTACAAAAATCCAACCTTTTTGCACATTTTTAAGCATATACATATAAAATAAATATAAAATAAACTACCTTCATTCTCCGTCTCCCAAAAAAAACTATTTACTCAATTTACCTGAAACTATTTTTGAACATTTTTTTTTCAAGTGGCCCTTCTCATATCTATTTTCTGGTAAATATTTGCTCCTTTATTCTTTACCAAATAATTCTTACATTCTTATAAATACTTCCAAACGCATGTGCCTCAAATTTTCAAAGTTTGAAGTTTGACGTCGTTGAAAAAAAGGTTATGCAACCAACTTCTTGTTTGCTGTTCGCAGTTTGCGGCGTGCTTAACCGTTGTGTTCCTTCTTTTTAAAAACACACGAGAATAGAAATGAATGGCCTTTTTTGTTTTTTTTTTCGTTTAAGTGCTTCAAATCTCAAAGAAGTCCTTTATGTGAATAATAAAGTACTTTATACCCAACATTATATCCCAAGTTTGAAAACCATTATATCATTATATCACAATTAGCTACACAGGCACAAAATGTAGTTTGATTGGTGGGTTGG